>JBAMJV010005320.1:0-91406 GCA_037951105.1 Echinarachnius parma | reverse complement strand
TATTCCTTTTTATTTTAATAGAGCTTCTTTGATTTTGAGAGCTAAGCAAACACCTGTCTAGGTTGCGACTTCTGTTAGTAATATAAGCATATCATGTTGTACTTTGCTACCATGCAGCAATTGTTTGTACTGATAAGAGGGAATATTTCGGCAAACAAACTTGCTTCTTCTTAAAACATTTTTTGATATTCGGCATAACACATGTGCATGCACTAATGGCACTTCATTTCATATCTCGTTTCTAATTCGTTATAAAGCACAATCTCAGAGGACTGCAATATTACTTATCTTATCTAGTAACTTATCAATCTGACCTTGAAACATCCCTGAAAAATTCTTCCAAGACAATGATACCAAATAATATTTTATACATTGTAAACTACCAATGATAAAGCCCATGACCTACATGTACATGACCTACAGTGGGAAACTAAAATAACTTTCAACGGGTTAAGAATAAGCTTACGATATATGCCCCTGAATGACATTGTCTAACTCAACTATTATATTATTTTCTTGATAGATATTCCAGGCTTCTATAAGCGCTATCTTATCTACTAAAATGTTTAGTCTACCAAACCAAATCAAACTTTTTATTCTAATACTGGCTTATGCATGGTTAATGTACGTTTCACTCGCAATTGACCTTGCCAATCACATTCCAAAACTACATCAGTCCGTGATATTCATCTAAGAGCTCATGCTGAAATATTTGAGCCAACCCATTATCATAGGAGGGGAGAGATTTTCTGGATATATTCCAATCTATGTTGGGGTCTTACAGATCCAGAACTAGCTATGAAAGGTTGAAGAATAAGCAGATAAATGTTTTAAAAAAAGGGTATATACTATAAGATATATTCCAAACTATGTTGGGGTCTAACAGATCCAGAACTAGCTATGAGAGGTTGACAAATAACCATAAGAATTATATTTGTAAAAAAGTATCTTTTAACCCATTCAGGACTGAGCCTGCAATACTTGGCTGGACTAGAGAAAACTATAGAGAATGTGAGTAACACTCAAATCAAAATCGTCTTTAACTGGTCAAGATGAATCTAGGAAAGTTACGACAAGAAAATAAATCAGCCTTGAGAGAAGAAGGAAAATTACTATCAGACTCCTAGCAATTATTTATTGATGCAAAATACTACTGAAAACTGCTTTATATATACTAAAATATTGCCTGTGTTATTTAAAGAATTATATCAATAGAATGAGAGTTTCTAATTTGGATAAATATAGGCACATGATTACAAAACAAAATTAAAATATGCTGCTATATTCCAAAAGCTATAAATATGAACTGAGGAAAGTGCCAGAGATACATGTAGCTGAGGCTTGGGTCTATGGAGAATGCATGTTACCTCAAAATAAAATTCTCCCCAACGGGTTCTTATACAGAGATATTTAACTTAATTACAAAATAGACCAGCTGAAACATATTCAAATTGTATGGATATGTACACGTTCATGTATGCAAATGGGTTCCTATATAATAGGTATCAGGTTCATGGAGTACATCGTTTCCTGGCTATATAGGCCAAGGATTTAACGAGCATAAATTTGAATATGTTACTGAATCGGTCTATAGATATACATGCTTTTACATTGAATTATTCAAGTAGATTGATGATAGTCTTCATGCATGCTGCCATGGGAAGTCTACGAATGAGCGGCAAACTAATAAATAAAGAGACATTCGATGCACAATTATTAAAAAAAACAAGCAAGCAAAACCAGTAAACAAGAGGTCGTCTTTACCATTGTTTACATATTCTATGGGATCGCAGAAGCCCACATCAAAACAGCACAGGGGGAGTAAAGAAAGAGAAGACAAGAGCATTACGAGGTGAAATCATACCAGACACTGACTGACTTGGGTCTTACACGAGGGGAATGTTTAAAGGGGAACGAGGGGATGTATTCTGAAGTTTTAAATTATTTTATCTACGTCATATCTACGTCACTAAAATATATTTTAGCAAAATCACTATTCCTTAAGTACAGTGTAATAGTTTAGTGACGTAGATATGACGTAGATAAAAACAATTTTAGCTTTAAATCGTTTTCAGAATACACCCCCAGATGCTGGTATTTTTGCTAACTTTTACTGATAATTCCTGATCATTCCTGTTAAGGTACTTCTTGCCATATATTTTCTCTTGGGTATCACTTTATAATGGAAATAGTCAATATTTTGGAGAATGTTTTTGAAAAAATGCCAGCGTTCGGTTCCCCTTTAAGAAAACTCTTCTGTGATATATTCTTGCTTTCATACAGTATATTCTTGTATTCATTTGTTACAATGACATCTTACAATAAAGTTCAGGTATTCAATTAATACAACAACAATATCAAATGTTTTCACATACCTTCATAACCATCATACACAAACACACTCATACAAATACAGTGTCTATACATCTACAACCTGCACATACACTCTTATTATAAAAAACATATAATATCATAGTTTATTTTAATCAGTTTTGTAGAAACTCTTTTTTAAAAATCTGACAGAGAAGTGAAAAGCTACATTATTTTTACATTTCAATCATAGAAAATAATAGAATCGCTCTGTTATTAATAATCAATTGTAGACACATTTTAAATGGACAATTGAGATAGTATAGCCCACACCATAAAAGTAAGCGGGGGACCGAAAATGAACTCTAGAAGAATTTAAAATAAGTGGTCTAATTCTCGCTATTGCCCGTCGAAAAAAAACAAACACATCCAGACAATTTTGTCTGAGTTTTAAACCTCTTCTGCCCCCCCCCCCCTAGCTTCAAGTTTGATTTCCGCTTTACGTTATGTAATTCAGGTAAAGTTTAAATACCAATTGGGTCACTATACAACATCAGAATTTTGTTTAAAAATACACAGCTAAATGCAAACATATTAAATATTGTTCATGCCAGTGAGAAAGTATTGCAAACTGAATAGCGATATGAGGTGATCCTTAGTTGTAAAATTAGCTAGCACAATTGACTGTATATCTGCCAAATTCTAACGCAGTGCAGTGCATTTCGAGACCTGGAGAGTTTGTGAGCATGATAATTTAGGGAGTCACGTAAGCTACGCCTCATCAGTGCGTGCCAACAATAGATAGGCAGTGATCTCCGTGCATTCGGGGCACTACGGGCCTAAGGGTAATAGCGAGAATTAGTGGCTAACTAGGATTAGCTGTAATTTATTAATATTTCACCACGTAATACACTCATTTTTCAATAGATCAGTGATTTGCAGTTTCCACAGTTTATTGGTACATTGTATTTCTAAAATTACAGTCAAACCTGTCTCTATAACAGCCACCTGTCTATAGTATTCAACCTGCCTACAGTGGCCACCAAAAGTGACTCCCTGCACAAAATCCAACAATGTAATTAAATCTGCCTATTGAGGCAATCTATCTACAGTGGCCACTTTTCTTGTTTCCCTTTATAGGTGGACACTATACACAGGCTCGACTGTACGTACATGTACATGTATAATCAAACCTGTGGATAGTGACCATCTTAATAGGGAAACTAGAAAAGCGGCCACTCAAGACAGGTGACCTCTATAGACAGTATCTATACCTCTGCAGAGGATCATGCACTTTTAGTGGCCACTATAGGCAGGTTGGCTGCTATGGCCAGGTGACCTCTATAGTCAGGTTCTACAGCATTTTTCTCTGTATTGGATCAGGTTTGGTGGCCACTGTAGGCAGGTTTACTGTTCTAGCTAGGTGGTCCCTAAGACAGGTTTGACTGTACATGTTCATATATCTACGAATTATGATTTCATATCTACTAAAGATAATCGTTCTTTGATTTCTATTCAAATCATTATTCAAATTGCGAGATAGAAATGAAAGTTGATGAAGATAAACGTTCTTTGATATCTGAATTATAATTCATATTACGAGATACAAATAAAAAAAAATTAAAAAAAAGTTGAATCAAATTAAAAACTTACCGGGTCTGTGGAAGTGCGGGCTGAAGGGTGCGTCGGGGTTGTGCTGGATGGGCTTGGGGTACACACTGGACATGGTGAACGGGGACAGGTAGCTCTGGCTGAACTCCGGGCTCTGGGGGCTAAGGCTGTTGGAGGAGCGCCGCGAGGGCGAGGAGAGCGAGGATGGGGTGTGGAAGTGCCCCCGTGTCAGGATCGGTGACGCCGGCATGGACTGCAAAAAAAATATTGAACAGATTACGTTGAGAAGCTCATTTAGTAATGCATATCTTAGCAATATTTATACAACTGCTATAAAACATCCATCTAGGGAGAAAAATTTGATGTTTTCTTTGTTTAAATGAAAATGAGCAACAACAAAAAAGGGTTTTCCCGGGATTCTAACCTGAGACCTTCGGATTGCCAGACGGGTTCTTTACTGAGCTAGAAAGCCCTTGTGCTGGTTGTTCGTCCCTGCAACCCTTTTCAATCATCGTGTTTGTTAACATACTGTATCTACAATACAAATTGTGTCTATTATTATAATAAAGTATAATAAAGGATAGGCTACTAGTACAAGATAGCAGAATAAAAGTATTTCACATGCATTAAATATTTACAAACCAGTATTATGCGTATTAAGGGGCTTTGTTCAATGAAACTATTATTAGCATTGACTGAAATAGAAAAAAATTACCATTATAAAAATACCATGATAATAATACAATAAAATGACACAATATCTTGCATGGTGTGTTAACTCCATTAATTTTACAAACATTAATATATATTTTTTTTTCTTCACCTGTGATTTGGTTCTGTGGTAATCGTAGAGGATAGCATTCTCCTTGATTCGTGATGGGAAGATCCCTAATGCCTGGAGACAAGACAAATAAAAGGAGGAACAAAAATGCAACATTCGTTAAAACATAAAGACAACAAGTGTACAAAGTGTCATTTTCATTAATAACCTTTTGCATACTAGTTTATGACTTTTTGCTTTAATATGGCTTGCATAGATCTATGGAGATATGTGTAATACCAAAATTAAATCGTGCTTCTATGGGCCAATACTTACTCTTCCTTTTGAACAGTCTGGATGCCAGATTTCTGTGCCTGTAAAAATAAGACCAAAAAGGAGGACTAGTTATAACAAAATTGATCTATTATAAAGAGAAAATTGACAGTAAAAACATTCTAATGCTCAACAATATCAGTTCAAGTTTTCTACAAATATTCTACCAACCTCTTCCCATAGTAAAACAAATCAAGAAAAGATATTTAATTTGATCATTCAATAATATCAGTTACCGTTCATACATCGCACACGCCCCAAGACACTATTTCAATCAAATACATTAACCAAAGTCTGCATGAGTGGTAATAACAAAAAATATTTTGACTATTAAAAGGTCGATGGACAATCTATGTTAATATCTTCTTCACTGTTGTAATGGAAAAAATGAATACTTTTGAAAAGGAAATCTTATTTTCCCTGCATGGCACTTGATGTAACAAGTACAAAGTCATTATAAAGTTCTTAAGTATTTTAATCAGGAAAACAAAATCTAAATTTACAAGTTTTTGTGGCTAAAAGCTAGATTTAAAAAGAAATAATGTATTACAAAATTGTGACATATTTGGTTGCTCAGTCAAACGAAGTCAAATATGTTATACAATTTCTGTGGCCTAAAGCTCATTTTGGTACCTGGACCAGTGAGCCAGTCCTATAAATGTTGAGTCCTCTTTGTTGGCGAAGGTGCATACCTTGTACAAACATGTCCTCTCCCTCATTGAAGTGGTTTCCACATCTTCCGCACTTGGCACATGTGGGGTGGTATTTGTGATCGCCGGCCTGTCGTAAACAAGAGAAAGGGACATTTTGTTCAAGCACGTAATCAAGAATACATACTGTAGGTACATACATGTAGGTACATGAAATTGCTTGTATGTGTTGGTGATGCATCATGTTGTTACAATGTTCTGTCCAGCTAAAAGAGAACAAAGCATGATATATTAACTTTGTCAAATTGAAAGAAAAAAATCACTTGGGAGCTTTCACACTTCTTTTGTATCTTGTTGTTTGGCTTGTGGTATAATAGAAGAATGAAATGGATTTTGATTTTTCAAATGTCTCCCTAATTACAGAGATATTTATGATTGAATTGAAAGCGTTAAAGGAACACTTTTTGATTGTGGTCACAATCAATGGGCAGTAGGTAAATTGATTTGATTTTGATTTTGATTTTGATTTTGATTTTGATTTTGATTTTGATTTTGATTTTGATTTTGATTTTGATTTTGATATTTTGATTTTTTTATTGGACATCAGTTGTGACTTCTTTCACTACCGGTATATAAAGTTTACCTTTTCTGTGAAACTTTCACATATCATTCAGAAGGATCTTACAATCATATTGGTGTATGATTGCAGTCTCAAATCAAACTTTTGGAAAATTGTATGAAGTAATAATGGATCACTTTAAAGGGACTTAGTAACATTGTCCAAATCCTCAAAGTAAATTTTTCATTCTAGCGGTTCCCTCATACCTTGTTGTATTCGTATTAACAATAAAATCATGGGACAGGTTTCGGTTTGTCAAATTTCCCTTTCGTTACAAAGATATGTACGATCGAAGTATTCAGATAAGAAAAACTCTGGGCGAGTTTTTCTTTTGTGTACAAAGTGAGTGCAGTGAGTTATTGAATATCACTTTGCATTTTCGCTCATTACTTGGCCATGCAATGTCCATTTGACTTGAAATTTTCACACAATACCCTGTGGACATATGAGATAACAATACTATACATTGCATCAACCATTCATCACTTTTTGCACATGTCAACAAAGTTACTAGATCCCTTTAACCCTCAATCAGCATAAGGCAGTGAGATAGAAAGAGGGTTAGAATTGAATAGTTGATGATCAGTAGTAATTGATGGAGCTCTATAGCGGTAGCAACCTAAACGCCTTGTCGTGTTCTAGATTTTGTTGGTGAACCCTAAATGATGCCATCAACATTCTCAATGTCGACTACTGAGAATAGAGTGCAATTAAACAACACCTGGTTGGAGAAAGTCAACGTACATCAAACATTTACTACAGGGGTAAATAGTGGGGAGATAGAAGGAGCGACTTGACAGTTAAAAAAAGATCCAGATGTCATGCTGTGAGACAACCTGACGACCTTGTCGTGTTCTAGATTTTGTTGGTGACACGTCACGCTGTTCCAATGTTCTGCATGAAAGCTTTATAGGCCTAGAAGAAGCAAAGAAAACGCTCCTTCTCTCACTGGGGTACATGCACATTAAACTTGTAACCCCATTGCTTGAACGGTTTATCTAAATAGCTTGATCTCTTAGCCTAAATTGCTCCAACTGAAGTAGGGGTTATGGTCTAGTTGCTCCAATTAGTATCCCAGCATGCAAAAGGAGATTAAATGACACCTATACTACACATACCCTCATTCCTTCTTCACGGAATACAAGGGACAGATATATAAGAACTTTGTAGAAAATCTAATATGAAGGCAAACGCAGCTGAAGAAATCTTGTTCACTCCATACCTTTTTACTTTTTCGATTTTGTTTTTCAGTTGCAAATCTAAAATATGATATGATGATGATTGGTTCGTTGATTATTTGTCTTTTACAGATGTGCTCAATCAATAAAGATTATTTACATATATGGGACCGCCCTTTATCGAACACGCGACCTGGTTTTCGAACCCGGGCCGATTTGTGCGAAGCGCACAGCTCTGACCACTAGACTAGAGAGGTGTTGCAGAAAGAGTTGAAATCAATTGTAAAGTTGCGATTAATTACAAGTGCACACAATAATGTAGCAAACAGATTTCCACATTTAGTCACATTTTTTTGACTTGCAATTAATCTCAACTTTACAATTGATTTCTGCAACACCCAAAGAACACCCAATGTATGATAAGGAAAAGATGTTAGCCTTACCTCAAGGACCTTCCCTGTGATGAAGTTGTCGCACCGTGAACATCTGACTCCAAACAGGTGGTGGAAGTCCCTCTCACAGTATGGCTGGCCATCCCTGTCAAATAAAACAGTATGTGAATGTAATATTTAATTTCACATCATTTAATGTACAGCCATCTATGTATAGAGGAAAACAAAACAGTATACTTCCATTACACTTCAATTAATGTACATCCATCTATGTACAGAGAAAAGGTAAACTTGGTCCACTTGAATGAATGGACTATAATCTGGGGGGGGGGGGGGGGGAAATAATATGGCTGGTTAGCTGAAAAACAAACAACTATCTGAGGCATTTGAAATATGTCAAATATTCAAATAAAAAAGCAAGTAAAAGCGATATTTGCTATCACGATTAAATGTTCATTTTATAATTTAATTCATTGAGCTACAATCTCAAATTAATTTGACATTACAGTATAATCTGGCAGAAAATGTACTTTAATTCAGTCAAACAAATTGATAAAAACTATGTACATGGATGTGTTGTACATGATTTGCTCACCTTCCCATGTATTCTCCCGTCAAGATCTTTTTACATTTGTGACACTTGAAGCACCAGACGTGCCAGTGTTTATCCAGGGCTACGAGGGCCTGTCCCTGTGTGATGTCATCATTGCACTGCGCACATCCTGCAAGACAATAACAATAATAGTGGTAATTATACATGTAATAATACAAATAATGATAATAATGATCATGATCATGATCATGTTAACAGGTTAACCCATTGCCTACAGGAACCTGGTAGGCACTGTGTTAACTCTATGGGGATTGCAACATCTAGTAACCCTGAATTGGTCAAACCATTGCCTACGTGAACTTCTTGGGCCCTGTGTTTACTCTATGGGGGGTGCAAAATCTAGTAGGCAGGGCTCGACACTCACACTGGCCCGCTGGCCCGCTGGCCCGGGGCCAGTGAAATTGCACTTCGGGCCAGCAAAATTGTATAAAAGTCATATTTTGGTGGCCCGATCGGGCAAGCAGATTTTCAACCCGACATTGACAAAATTATAAAAATCTTGTTTTCTTCCATATGTCATGCTTCATCTATCAGAGGTTTGATCAGGAAAGAGTGATATTTTGAATAGTAAAAAGTTTACTCATATGAAATTATATTTTCGGGCCAGTAAATTTTTCTTTCGGGCCACCAAAAAAGGGGAAGAAAAAAGGTAAGTTTGGACCCCTGTAGTAGGTAATAGGTTAGTTGTGTGTCACACCACATCCCCTCTTTTCACATCCTGCAGGCATACAAATAAACAAGCAGATAAAAAAAGCCTTAAAAATAAACAACATGTACATGTATGCATTTCAAATTAATATTTTTCATCAATAAATCAATTGATGGCATACTATAGGCCAAAATCTTACTCACTATACATGTAAATGGCGAATAGAGGTCACGGACTGATCCGAGTACGTTAATTTTGCCCCAAAAAAGTGCAGATGAAAACCAAAATGGAAACCCCTTTGAATGATTGTTTCTGTGATAATTGCATCTGTGCCTCGTTACTACAATAGCCACAACAAGGATTGTTTGGACTAGAAAAAAAACACTTTTATTTGTATTGAATTGCAGTTAATTTTGTTTGTTAAACAAATAACATATTACAATTATACTATTGTCTCATTAATACAATAGTGGTAACTAGGATCTTAAATTGGGGTGGAAAAAACAACAAATTTGTTTTGATAAATTGCAGTCATTTTGTTCATTATATAAATAATTAATTTCTAGGTACTAGGAGAAGGAGAATGCACTTTAGGGGGAAAATATGATTATAGGATGACTGTGGTCGATAAAAACTTGTATTGCATCATAAGTTTTGCTTGTATTAAATGTAATCGCCCGACAGTAAATTTCAATCATCGCTCTATGAACCTACATTATATCAACACATTTAATACAGACGATCTGATCTTGGTATAACACACATTTTTTGGCATAGACACCAGTACAAGTATTTCTTAGGACCAATTACAAATGATTTAACCTGGTAGGCCCTGTATTAACTCAATAGGGATCTCACAATCTAGTAGGGAACAGGATAATTTGAGAGCCTAATTCAGTCATTGAGAACAGCAGTGGCCAAATCATCTAGCACTGGGGTTTAGCTTTAAACCATTTCATTTCTCGATGGGTTTACCCCAATCAAAACTGGTCCCCAAAATACTTGGATCGGAATCTATGGTGAAGGCATGCATACATGTACCTAAATTAAAATGGTATTACATGGGTTAATTATTGACTACTTGAGAGTAATGTAATACATGGCTATGACATTACAGGGACGGCCAAATGGTAATGGGTGGGTGGCCCTTTCAGCGCAGCGACCTTGATGTACACTTTGTGAGATAATGGCTTCTAATGTGATGGGCCTTCCGTCTATAATGACACAGTGAAAGGTTAATCATCTCCACTGGTCGATAAACCATAAACCATAATGCATATGATATGTATGGAACCAACCCCCTCCCCCTTCTCTGTTCCTGATACCCTCCCCCGTCCCCCTTCCCCCTTCCCCCTCCCCCACTGAATATATTTCATATCAGCTTTAATTTGATTTGGTCTTACATAGACTCTATCCTTGGATGTTCAAAAAACACCAAATGCAACTATTCTTTTCTGATTTTTAAATACATTTTATACAATTACAAAAAAATGTATAGCTAACATCTATGTAAATGTCATGTCACCAGGGCTGGTATTCAATTCAATACTTAGATTAAGTAAGAAATTTATTTAGCATTTTTTTGGCTGAGAACTTGACTATTTCACTTTGACTTCAGTAAAAAAAAAATATTAAATGTAATATTTGAAGACATTATGACATCAACATATTTGAAAGATTTTCAGTTGATGAATTAATCATATCTCAATTACTTACTTAAGCTAAATTTACTGGCCCATGTAGGCACGAGTCTAACACTGCAGCTCAGATTTTACCCCCCAAAATTGGATAGGAATCAACAACACAATACATGTACCACTGAAAAAATAATGGCCATAATACCTTTTTCATAGCCATCACATTAAATAATTCCCTTTTAAAAATGTTGAACTAAACACTGACTTATGGAGCTGTTTCCTTTTAAATATAAGAAAGAAAATCTTGTGATTAATTGTTCTCAGTTGTTCCACATATCACCATTTTCAACAGGCTTCTGCTATAAATCACAGGCTCTATCAAATGAGCCTTTAGTCTCTTTTATTATTTATCTACCACTACCCAGAAGTTTCCCCTATCCATCATTGGGTGCGTTTAAATAGACAGACCTTGTCTATGCAAGAACCAATGTTACGTTTCAGGCTTTCATGTTTACCACATAAAAAGATTATTTAAACACATTTCAAAATGCAGATTCTGGGCTCTACATGACTATTTAAATGCACCCAATAGAATGACCTAATGGGGCCTTGAGCAATACAATGTAAACTATTACACATCTATACACAAACAAAATAAAATTGGAAGAATGTATCTATTAAAAAAGGGATAGAAAAAATGGAAAGAATATCCATCACTGTTAAACCCAATGCTCTAGAATAATAATAATAATAATAATATCCATTTTTATATAGCGCTTTATCACCGAAGTCCCAAAGCGCTCGGAGCATTATTACCTTGGCTTTAGCCGAGCTGCCATGATGGGGCGCTCAAGCATTTCAAGGAATAAATTCCTGCCAAGTTCCCATTTACTACACCTGGGTTGAGAGCAGCAAATGTGGATAAAGTGTCTTGCTGAAGGACACACGTGCCGTGGTTGGGAATCGAACCCACGACCCACGTATTGAAAGACGAAGGTCCGAACCAATAAACCACGACACTCCCACTCCAGACTTCAAAATTAGAATGACAACATTTAATGGGTTATCAATTTTAAAGCTGTGCATTTTATGTTGTTTTTTTTTTCATTTTTCTCACTGAAATCTTAGTAGAGTAGCCTACTTCAAAATGAAGTCAAGTTCATCACAAAATATGAAGAAAAAAATTCACGATAACAAAAATTAACAAATACAAGGGCCTGCGGATGGCGCATGTTATACCAAAATGAAAGACAAGTAGTCTTCAATGTCTTGTATATGTTGAATAAATAAAACATGATCCAATTTGAAAGAAATTTAAATCCCCTTTATCCAAAAAAAGAAAAAGAAGAAGACTCCATGAAATTGGAGACTGATGGTGGAAGATTGAATATAGGAGCAGGATGAAACCGAGCCTCCGTGTCTGCATCCCTGGCCCTTAGCATCATGAATAAACACACTACAAGATGAGGCATGCATCATGAGGAGGGGTTACCATGGCAACGCGAGACAATATAACTATATGTGGATACATAGTCAGACATCCTGAGTCATCAAGCAAACAATAATGTGCGCATCTAAGAGTGACCCTGAGCATATAGTCTGACCAAATACAAAATGGAAGTGAAAGGTAATATTCATGGGAAAGTGGATAATTTGTACAGATTAACCCATAGACGATGTGTCCTGAGAACATACTCGGGCTGTGGTCTATGGCAAATGCATGTCATAGCAAAATGTAATCGTTTCATCATCATCATACCAAACATCATATCAAGTGAATCAAGGAATATGCAGAGGTATGGATGTTTTTTTTTCTTCAGTTGGTGTCTCGTTCTCTGATATAAGGGAAAACAGGAACTGATATGAACTGTCTTTTTTTAACCCACTATGTATGAAAACCTGGGGGACGCTGTACTCTATGGAGATTGCAAAATCTAGTAGGGAATAGGTTAAATGATGAGTGGCTGCAGGAGATGTCAGAGTAACATATTTTTGTTGGGGGGGGGGGGGGGGGGTAGGGAGGGGGGCACCTGGGGGCATATCAATTTGTATGGACACATGCCCCCAGGCCCCCCTAGTAGGAATTCCCCCGTCTCAAAAAGTTGATGTAAAGGGAGTGGAAAAGTACCAATGACAGCGAATGAAGATGCGAGTCTCATAACTAGTAACATAGTCATCCTGATTAATGATTATCTCTCTTCTCTCTATCCATTACCGCATTAGTAATAAGCAAACAAGCCCAATGCCCATCTAATTTCCATCTTACATTAACCATTACCGTGCCAGCTTTAACAGGAAATCCCATTTTCTTGCCAGTTAAGAAACCCCATTTTCTTGCCAGTTAATGGCAATGTTGAGATTTGCTGCACTGATTGTGCAGAAGTGCAAAGCTGTACTTATCATTATGCATTATGCATGTACACAATGTTCATCAATCAGATTTGTTTGGTTGATATAAAAAACAGTAGGTCCAGCTCCAACACATTGTGTAATAACTGTACATTGATAACATACTATGCAACATTTGTGCCGTTTGGCACATTTGACATTCCAGCGTATGCGGCCATAGGCACTCAATGCGCAGAAAGCAGTAACCCGTTCCCTTCGAGATTCTGAAATCCCCATAGCAGACTTTGTACATAACCCACCCGGTTCCTGTAAGCAACAGGTTAATGAGATGGGGGGGGGGGGGGGGGGTGGGGGATGGGGGATGAGGGATGGAAGAAGGTGATGATTATGGTTACATATTCCTGGGTAAACAGGTACTTGACCTCCACATTTAGAGGAATCAGCTCTGAGGAGGATGGTTAAATCTAATGGCCGACATTAATCCTGATTGGTTCTCCGTCATCAAACTACTGTCCATGTAGTTATTACAACACAAAACAAGTATGAGGCAGGACCCTTGCCAATCTCGATCATGACGGACAGATGATCAATAATACGAAAGCTTCTAATAACTGTGCATGTATGAAACACATATTCAAGTCAAATTCCATGACTTTCCAGGACCTTTACAGCGAGAAATCCACGACTTTTCCACAACTAGCTTCACCATGGTATTAAAACAATGTACAAAATGGTGCAATATGTGTAAGGAAAAAAATTGGCCTACATCGTAGCATCAGTATATTACAATTCCATAACTTTCCATGACCAGTCAGATTACTTTACAATTTTCCCTGACTTTCCAGGTTTTTCCAGGCCCTATATATTATATAAGAACCAGATTAAAACAAAAAAATAATTTCCAAACACATGAGAGGATTGATGAACGTTTATATATAAAAAGGAATACAAACTTACGGATGGCTCCTGGTGATGATGGGGGCCTCGCCTTCTCCGGGATGACTCCGTTGGCCTTTATCGGCACGTCTCCGTTGGGCTTGTCGTGCGACAGACCGGAACCGGGTACGGTACAGGTGTCGCACATGACGTCCTTCCCATCGTATGTCACCTTCTCCCCGGGAGGAAGGGCAACGCTGTGGACCGAACAAGAAGGAGGAGAAAAAAACGAAAACAAATATGGTAATTAAAAAGTGAGAGCCAGTATTGAAAGAAGCCAAGCTTTCGATCCTAGCAGAATCTTTGTCAGGGCAAAAATGAAATTAAAAAAGTGGGGACACATGTTCATAAATTCATGTTTACACTCAAACCATGAGAAAATGTAATGTTTAAATTATATATCTTGGTGACATAATTGTATATTCATAACAAATCTCCCAACCCAAGGAGAATGCAAGATGAAAATAAAAAACGTGATGTTAAGATCATAATTTCATAACTTCTCATGGTAATATACTGACAAGAAATGTGGATAACATGGTTCCTTAAACCCAAAGTGTCCTTGTCCCCTCTAATCCAGTAGTAATACAATGCAAAGAGAGGATGGAATTTTTTTTTTGGGGTAATTCAAACTTAACCTGTTTCTTACGGGAACCGGGTGGGACATGTACAAAGTCTATGGGGATTTTATAATCTCGAAGGGAACGGGTTAAAATAAGGTCTGAAAATAACACAACATTTTGATAAGCCCTATAAAAAGAAATAGGCATAAATTGCTTTTTAATTTGCTTTCCCAAAAGAAAACCTGTGAAAAAGGTTGACATTGTACTCTTTCACAAATATATTAAATGAAATAAAACGTCTTACTGTTATTTGGGAAAAAATGAGGCAAGACAAATATATGCAATGGTGATGGAATTAAGATTCTTCAAAACATGGGAATTCATTAAACATAATATCGTAACACTCAAAAAAAGCCTACATACCAACAAACTGAAAGACATGTGTATGAAGTTGAAAACAACATACTATATCTGAATGCAAAGAATAATATATATGGTTAGTAAAAACTTACACTAAATAAATATATTAAACTACTGTACACTAGGGGTCAAATTTAGAACAAGCAAAGAAGGAGTCTGTACTTATCATTATTAACCGGTTCAAGACTACTTGATTTTGGTATAACACGCATTCTCAATAGACCATGGCGCAATTATTTTCAGTCCTGAACAGTCCTGAACAGTCCTGAATGGGTTAACAGTAATGAAGAAAACTTCCCAAAACATGCTCATGTATTACATAATACATATATGACATGAAAAAGGATAATAATCATAAATTCACGAGGAAAACAAAACATGGTCAGAAACACAGTGTTATACACTATCTTGAAAGAAGTATAAGCGTAGACAGGCAGCATTTAGCTCAACGGCATATTTCTTACTTGATATTGCACAAGAATATGTATAATAGAATTCATTATAACACAAAAATTAATAGGAAACAACATACATAAAAGTAGAGATGGGAATATTGCTATAAAGGTTATTCTGTGTAAGAAGTATGGCTAGTCAAGCTAAAACCCACTAGCAGTATGCAGGCTTGGTTCTGAAAGTGTTAATGTCAAGTTGGTTCGTTGAAACTAAGTGCTTTTAAACTAGCGCTATGGAACATGATTCAAGGTCATAAAAGTCCATCAATACCATAAATTATCAACACGTTCATGACTGATCTCTAAAATACTAAGGACGGTAGTCTTCAGAAACCTATTTTTAGAATTTCCAAATTTGAACTTCATTTTCCGAATGAGCATAACAAAAAATGTCCAAATGTTGAAAATCATTTGAATATGTTATTAGTATTGGCCGAGATATGCCCATCCGAATTAATTTATTTAAATAGGAAATCACTGTTTAATATTTGCTCTGGTTCATAACTTTACGAACCAGAGCAAAATCAAGTGATTTCCTGTTGAAATCTATTTATTAGGATGGTCATATCTCAGCCAATACGTCACATATTCAATTGATTTTCAACCTTTGGGCATTATTCTTCATGCTTTTTCAGAAAATGAAGTTCAAATTGAGAAATTCTAAAAATAGATTTGTATGATGTCACAGCTTCGGTAGTCTATAGAGAGGAATTCATGTTGTACCAAAATCAAAATAGCAGTCTGAGTAATTTGTACCTATTTACCCCTTTGCCTATAAAGGGAACCTGGTAGGCTATAAACAAAGTCTATGAGGATTTCAGAACCTCAAGGGGATGACAAGGACTGGTTTTTGAAAATACTAATGGCAGTGCATAGTCAATGGAGTATGCACGTTGAATAAAATTCAAATACATGCTCAGTCTTTAATGGGTTAATAAAACCACAAGCCACTTTACTAACCAAATAAAAAAAAACATGCATGTCTGGATCCAACGAATGAAACAGAAATTATACAACTTCCCTCAATAAATCTCCCTATCAATGACATCACAGACATATCCCTACCATGCATTTCCCTCATCGTAAACATTTCTCTCTAAACAAAAAACAAATCAACACGGAATTGGACAACCTCTCCGGTGTAAAAAAAAATCAAGTTCCCTCCCACGCCTTATCATTGGGATTGCAGGTGAAATGCAACGTCCCAAAGTCAGCAAACACCGTTCTGTCTAAACGGAACAAATCAACACACTTTTCGCCGCGACGACAGTAACCGTAAATTGCACTGCCAAACAATATCGCCATGGTGACAATCTCTTCGATCACTGTGGGCTTCCATTTGGTTAATAAGAGTGCCTTAGTGGAGTGTTTTAGTGTAAGCCTCTTTAGAAACAGGTGGCGGGAGCGTGTCTTTTATTACCCAGGCCCGTTGGTGAGTGGATCGAGAGCTCCGTCTGAAGCGGAAATTACGTCTGTGTGTTGGTCGGTCAATCATTCTTGTAACTGTTTGCTATGTGTGATGGGGAGAAGGAATACTGTCTGGTGTTTTAACCCGTTCACTACAAGATTCTGAAATCCCCATAGACTTTGTTCATAGCCCACCCGGTTCCCTAAGCAACGGGTTAAGAGGCAAAGGTCCAAAATTAACTTGTTCCCTTCTATATTTGACAATTTTAACAGAGTTAATACAGGGTCCACCAGTAGAGCGTTTCACCAAACACTAAAATTGATTTTAGCATTGATTTTTTTAGTGATATAAAAATATGATAAAATTGATTTGAGTACTTAGTGAAACATCCCCCACCACCAGTAGGGCGTTTCACTAATCACTAAAATTGATTTTAGCATCGATTTTTAGTGATATAAAAATATGACAAAATTGATTTTAGTACTTAGTGAAACATCCCCCAGGTTCTGTGTAAGTAATGATGTGCATTTAGTTTGACACAAAATGTTTTCATATCAAAAGAAGATGACTCGAATATGATCAGTAATCTTCTTATACAAATAATACACGGTCTAGAGTGCATTGTGTAAATGCATCGCACGCGAGGCTCTGTTAGCTGTGCGTTGTGCACGAGGCGTTAGCCGAGTGCGCAACGCACAGCTAACAGAGCCGAGAGCGCGATGCATTTACATGATGCACGATAATTGAGACCGTGTATTATTTGTTTTATAAAACGAGCTCAACCACGGAATCGTTTATTTTGCTGGATTTTTGAAAACAGACTTGCCACAATTAGTAACCCAGTCTATCTACCCTCTATAGAGTGTGAATATAATATTAGGAATTTACAAAATTCACCATCCGACTACTGCACTAGCTTCACTGAATTTGAAGCTCAGCAGATCACACGCAGTCCACCAGAAATTGCCGAAATAATTTACAAAACAAAGCTTTTTCCATTTTTTTTTTGTTATCACTTTCGCAAGTTTGTCTCCGATAGAACTATGTAAACAAGCATTGTGACGTCATAGCCGTGCAAAAAGGTGTGCAATGAAAACGAGTAACGCACCCCGGTTGCACCCTGTTTTGCACGGTCGTGCATGTTTGTTGAAATTTAATGAATAGTCACGTGACAGGATTTAACCAATCACGTTACTGAATTTACCAGAGCCGTTTTATAAAACCCTTTAACCCATGGCAACCTGGCATACCACATATTAGCTCTGAGCAAGGGCCTTTCAAAACCTTGGAGAAAATTGGTTAAGAGATCTAGTAACTTTTTCTGAATCGACTAAACTCCATGGCATCTCTAGTAGTTCTTTCATGCCTGGTTAATTTCCTCTTACTAATAGAAGTAAGAAACAGCATTGGTTATCAATTCTAATGTTTGCTTTGTAATTGATATATTAATGATTTTAATTAAAACAAAATCCCAGGAATCACTTCAACTCTGTACAAACTTGTGGCAAATGGCACTTTGTATTTTTCCTAATTTCTTGGCTATATATGACTTATTTATAACAGGGAAACAGCCCTGAACAAGTTAATGTGCTATGTGTATATGTAAAAGTTTCAAGGACATACATGTACATACAGCGAACTTGAACACGTGATGGTAACTGAAAACCGAGTGCGGAGAGAAATCACTACATATTGTATACAGGGATGCCCAAAATACATCGCTCCTGAGCAAATAACGGTGTTTTCCATGAAACGTCGGGATGACTACATGTACAGACACGTGTATGTAAAGTCTACGTTGGTTGGATGGCCAAAAATAGAAGGCGACTCGATTGTAACTGTAGATGTGCGCAATATATCAACCTGTTTTTTAGTGTTTTATGGTGTACATATATATATATTTCATATCACTTTCCTTAAACCAACCGTGTCCCATAGTACACAATCATCTCAAACGATTGACACATGACTTCATTATTTGTTATCAAAATGTTTTTTTTAAATTTTATATTACAATCATATTTGTATAATCTCATCACTTGAAAAAATTGTAAGCTTTAATCTTTTCTTGACAATATTCTGTATCACATATATTAAGTTGATTTTCTATAAGGGTGTATTTTTCAACCAATTTTTTTTATTTCATCAGTAATAGTTATTTTCAAACATAGAGAAACTTCATTAGTAATAGGTTTATAGGACATTTACAATTTAATATTAAATAGTATATTTTGCACTATACAAAATGACATAGTCCGTCGTCAGCAATATTTGACTTCAATTAACAAATATGACATTGCAGGAGAGCAGGAGATTGATCTTTATAGTATACATGTAAATGCATATAGCAATCCCCATCAATCAAAGCCACAAATCAGTAATATTCTGCTCTGAAAGGTAATTCACATTCTGAGCATTTATGTGAATTTATGGGCCATAACTTTATACTGCCCTCAATATTCTGTTTTGATATGTATATCTAAATTGCTGCCTATATGTGACCGGCTGTAGCAAAACCCTGCACTTGTCGGTAAGTCATGTTTTGAAGAAATGGGCATTTTAAGTTCACATAATGTGTGTAAAAGACTTGTGATTATAAAATTTAAACAATCATATCTTTGCCAATTATTGACCAATTTGTTAGAACAAAGCATCAAATGAAAGCTTGTGATGAGGCCTTTCTAATACTAGTATGAAAATCTACATTTTGATGTCTACCGACAAGTGCAGGGTTTTGCTATAGCCAGTCACATATATAAATGACCCAATTACAACAAACAGATCTATTTATATCTATTACTCCAAAAAGGAATGCAATGACTAAAAGAAATGTAATTTTTGATGGGTGGAAATATGGATATAGCCATTATATTGAACAGAAAATAAAATGTAATGATTCTATTCATTTTTATAAAGCTACAATAAATTGTACACAAATGTAACGAGTGGAATGTCTAACTTTTTCATGAATGCAAATGCAGTCAAACCTGTCTTTATAGTGGCCACCTGTCTATAGCAGCCAACCTGCCTATAGTGGCCACCAAAAGGTGATCCCCTGCTGAGAAATACAATGTTATGCAACCTGTCAAGAGAGGTCACCTCTCTACAGTGGCCACTATCCTTGTTTCCCTTTGGTGCACATTATACCCAGTTTTTTTTAACTGTATAACGCTTTGACATCCAACTTCGTTAACCCGTTCCCTTCAAGATTCTGAAATCTCCATATACTTTGTACATAACCCACTTGGTTTCCATAGTCAAGGAGTTACCGGGAACCACATCATGCGAATAGGGAGTGTATAAATCTTTACTTTGCAGAGTGAATATATGAGCTGATCCTAATGATACTATTAACTCTACTTTGTTAGTTCAACTAATGCACATTATGACCATCAGATTAGTAGTTAGAACTATTCATATACACAGCATTACTTGAAGTATGATTAATCTATTCATTAAAATGGCAAACATGCCCTAAATAAGCATAAATTATTAATAATAATAATAAATAATAATAATAATATAGAGCATTTATAAAGCGCCATCTATCTAGGTAACCAATTCCGAGGCGCATAATTATTATCATTACCCATGGTCATCAGGTACATTTCAAACCCACACAATGATATTGCATACTTTCTCAACTCCCCGGGGAGCATACTATAGACCCATGGTCATCAGGTACAGTTCAAACCCACACAATGATATTGCATACTTTCTCAACTCCGAGCAGCCACTGATGATGAGGCAACTTTAGGCTAATTAACACCTGACCATGGTTCCCATTTATACACCTGGGTAAAGAGCAGCAATTAATGTGGATTAATTGTCTTGCTCAAGGACAAACGTAGTTGGCACACACAGGGTAATAAGCTTTGTCATTTTAGTTCAGACATTATCAAGGTTGACCTAATGAATAATGAGCTACGTCATCAAAAATGCAAACAAATTTTTGACGTCAATGATGCAACAGAAGTCTGCACTTGTGTGGGGTTATTATTAATTGAGCATACTATTTAGGAAAACTTCATGGAAAACTTCATGGGAAACTTTTACAAAATAAAATACATGATGTAAGCTACTTTGCACAGGTACGAAAACAAAAACCTTTGCATCATATAGTCGTATAAGAAATCTGTTTTAATCTATGGATATGGTACTAGAAAAGCCTTTTAGTAAATTCATCCTACATATCCATATCATGTTAGTTTATAGCCAACAAGTGAATTGCTTTTAATAAGCAATAATTTTTTTTAAATATATGGTCTGTACTTTTTGTTTTTATTTTAATAGTACTAAATATTACATGTCTTAGTCTTTCATAAACACAAGCTTTATTATGAATTCTATGCTCCGATGTAAGGAAATAAAGTGCATACAAATGTAAGTCACCAGTGATAAAGTACAACACAGAAATAGCAGATGTGAGTTGCACTATACACAAACTAAGACATACATGTGTAACAAACTAACTTGACAAAAATCAAGTACAAAGAAAGCCTGTTTGATACAGCGCGATCCCGCCATCGCCACCCAAAAGAAATCCCTCGTATAACAATTTGCCATCCATATTTGCCCACGTATCAATCCCCCATCATTCATTCATACGACGACAACGACAGTCGGCAACGACAACAAACCAGATCGGCAACGATCTCTTCTTATTTACCAAGAGCAGGAGGGAGTGGAAAGATTGTTTTCTTTTTTTCGTCGTCGGTAATCCCCAAGACAAATTTGTTGAGCAAGCTGTAGCCTGTTAGCGGCCGGCTAGACTGGGGTTTGAGGGTAGGCCGAAGCTCGCAAGACACGCCATCTTGCATATGGTGTGCATTCAGTGTCAAGAAACTTTAGAATGTTGAAATATATCAATTGATCTAGATGTAAGTGATCAATTAATCTTGGCAACATTATTTGAACAAGGTTTGCTATCAGCCAGTAAAGTTGAAAGAGACCTGTAATTTGAGTTGAACACTGAAATAAGTATGGTACCTTACACAATGGACTGTGTCCAATTTAATTACAGAGCTACTTGTTATGAGCAAACATTGCCCAATTTTTCAAAAGACTAATCAGATATTCAATTGCATTGATCAATAAAACAATGCTAGAAGTTGATTGCCACTAAATGCCCCCCATACAAGTACTGGTGCTATACAATGTTATCCAAACCAATTGTGGGTGTGATCATGATGGATTGGGAAGGCAAATTTTGTTGACACTAATTGCCCTCCATACACAAACATCGCACTGCATGGTGCAATGCAGTGCAATGCAAACCAATGGGAAAGTTGTGATCTTGATGGAAGAGAAGGGCAAAATCTGTTGGCACTAAATGCCCCCCATACACTTCATGGTGCAATGCAAAGCGATTGCGTAAATTGGGATCAATGATGGATGAGAAAGGCAAGGTTTGTTGACAGTAAATGCCCTCCATAGCGCTGCATGTGGCAATGTAAAGCGATTGCATAAATTGGGATCTTGATGGATGGGAAGGTGAGAGCAAAGAGGCAGAGACGAAAAGGCATGTTTACAAAACAACACATTCACCGCTGTTTCAATCTCCTATTTGCTCTGTTACCATGCAGGGAAAATTGGATGGTGCTTCTAAAAGCGGAGGAACCTGCAGGCTGTAGGCATTATTAACCCATTCACGACTGGTCCTGAAAATGCTCGGGCTGGGGTCTATGGAGAATGTATGCTATAGCGAAATCAGTCAGTCCTGAATGGGTTAATATATGCAGTTCAAGACTATTTAATTTTTGCTAAGTACTTTATAATATGCATTCTCCATAGGCCACATGTATCCAGAGTTCTTTGGGACCCATGGACCCATGGGCCCCATTTAACATAAAGATTCACGATTAATCGTCCGTTAAATGAATATTTAAATTGTACAATTTATCATTATGTTATGGGGCACAGAAAGAGTTGAACATGCTTTCTTAATTCCGTTCCTCCTTTCCATTCCCCCATACTATTCCCCCATACTATTCTAATATATAATGGTAATCACTAATCACTTATAAATGCATATTTTCATTTCTATATCTAATGTTGGTGTTTTCTAAGCTAAAAATGTTCACCCAGGACTACATAAATATACAGAAGAAAACTGTGAATATTTCTTCCACACATCTAGCTTATTTATATTGTGACGAGACTACTGGTAAATGAAGAAAAATTGCCAGTGTAAAATGAGAGTCTGTGAGAAGCTTTCATAGCTTTCGATCCTAGCAGAATCTTTGTCAGGGCAAAGACTTGCATGACCTACCGCTACATACAAGTTAAAACTCATTCGAGAATGAGTTGAACGATTGAGCATCTGTTCCCAGGGGGGGTGATCTAAGGGTATGTGCTCCAATCATTACACCATTTTGCACATTAGAGGGTCCTTAATGAGGGGGTAATAAATTGAGAGTCCCTGTGCATCCAGCTTTGATTAACTGGGAATTAATCTGTGCTGATTGATTGATGGCGGGGCAACATTACTTCAATGAGATGCAAGGGAGGCTGATCGAGGTAATGTTAACCCGTTTCCCTTCGAGTTTCTGAAATCCGACCCCATAGACTTTGTAAAGAACCCACCCAGTTCCCGTAGTCAAGGTGTTAACTCCTTGCGAGCCAAAGCCGCATATTTGCACCATACAAAACACACTTATGCCATAGAGAGCTCTGTAAAATCCCTGGCACACAGAGTTTTAAAAGCAATGTTACACAGTACATCAATTACAATAAGGCACTCTTTTCTGCAACGATGGCGGCATCTATAGCTAGAAGTTGAAGTGATAATTAACTGGGATGAATTGCCTCCATGGCAGTTTAGAATGACAAGGCTACACCAACGCAGTGTGATCTTAATTGGTGATTTTGTTGCCCCCAGACCCTGCCACCTCATCCCCTCTTGGATTGCACAAAATAATCCCTAGTTGTAACCATTTTGGTTCTACAATTTCACCAAGAAACCTTATGCATTATGTATGTTCAGTGTCTGAATGCGAGTTCAAAGTGTCTAATTTTGCAATAATCATATATATTCTTTATATTTCTCTGAATTGTCTTTAATTTGAGTGCGTGTGGAGCTCTTACTCATACAGGAGATATTGTACATACTATTTAACAAACTAAAAAAACAATTATTTTAAATATTTTGTTATCGGCACTGAACAAAGAATTTCTTATCACAAACTAATTGTAGATAACGTTCAAACTTGTAGGAACATTCTACAATCAACACCTGATTAGAGGAACAATTTTCTGGAACATTCTGTAATCAGGGGTGCATATAGGGTACAACCAGGGGTGCAAAAGGTACACCCACGGGTGAAGTCCAAGTCACACACTGGCAACTTAACCCATGTTCCCTTCGAGTTTCTGAAATCCCCATAGACTTTGTACATAACCCACCCGGTTCCTGTAAGCAACGGTTTAACCCTGTTCACAGTGTAAGCGACTCATAAGTCACATCAAATGTATGCAGTATTTCACTCAATTTTATAATAAATGACAAACTATTGCATCATAATATTCATCAAAATTAGAAAATCAAAAGTGTTATACAGGGTGGCCCAAAAAAAACGGAACGGGGCACTTCCCAAAATATAATACCACAATGTTTATGTTCATCGGATAGGGTGTCCTTTCCAATGAAAAACGATACCAAGAACAGTAATTTTGGTCAGGTCGTTTTTGTTAAGGACGCAGTGAGTGAGACCATGTCAGGTGCCGATTTATGTCGATTTCGACCTAGTCAATGCCAGTTTAACCGCACTCCTTGCCCGTAATACCATTCAGCGACCAGGCCCATTCTCTCGGCACACGACTGAGTGCACACTAACAATAGTGCGCGATGCTCAACGATATGAACGGCGGTTCGTGCAATTCATCAAGCGCTGGCTCAATACAAATTGACAAAAAAGAGAACCTGACATGGTGTCACTCACAGGGCCCTAAAACAAAAACTACACGACCAAATTGACTGTTCTTGGTATCGTTGTTCATTTGAAAAGACACTCTATCCGATGGACATAATACATGTGCTACTTTATTTTGGGAAGTGCCCCGTTCTGTTTTTTTTGGGGCCACCCTGTATATGCAGCTAGACAATTAAGCTTGCTATTTGCTTTATAGTCAAGTCTAACAACATTGCTCCATCATAAGACACATCAAATGTAGGCAGTATTTCAGTTTTAAAATGACATGTAAATATGACCCACTCAATTTTCTTTAGTACGGTTGTATAATAAATGAGAATCTATTGCATCATAACATCCTGTAGATGATCAAAAATACAAATCAAGTGTTACGCTGTTAGGAATTTAAGCTTGCTATTTGTTTAGTCAATTCTAACAACATTGCTCCAACATAAGTCACATCAAATGTATGCAGTATTTCAGCTAAACTAAATATAACCTACTCAATTTTATTTAGTACAGTTGTTTAAAAAATAAAATTATAAATGCCTCATGATTTTTTGTAGACTATCACAAATACAAATCAATACTATAGTGTAAAATGCAGTTATAACCCACTCAAATGTTCGTAGTGAGGTTGTATAATAAATGAGAACCTATTGCATCATAATATTTAGTAGACAATCAGTAATACAGTTAACAATATCGTACATTATGCAGTAAGTCAATTAAGGTTGCTATTTGTTTTATTAGTCAAGTTTTTAAAAAAAGGTACATTGTGCCATCATTAGCTGGCTGAAATGTACATACTCACTACACAGTACAATGATTCTCATGCTGATAAGGATATAACATGATATCTACATTTAGACATTTTAGATCGGTTCATGTAAACACTTGTGAGTCAGGGATAAACACTTGAGCATATAACTCTGAATATGTGACTGGCTCTGGCAAATTCAGGCTCCTGTCGGGAACTCATATTTTTCAGAAATTGGCTTTTAAAGTAAAACAAATACAGTGTGTATTAATTTTCACAGAAAATTTTGAAATTGCCATAATAATACCTCATATTTTTTTTGTTGTCATTATTGTTGTATGAAATAAAAGCTAATGGTGAATTATTTCAAAAAGTATAATAATCTACATTTTAATTGTTGTTAACAAGTGTCTCATTTTGCCAAAACCAGTCACATATACTGTAAAATTACCAATATGCTTCATGGCACTAACACAAGCCCATGATAAATCAGAATATATCTAAACTATATTAATACAAAGAGCTTTCATGACATATATGTTCTCATGCGTAACATATAACTACATTTATATTATATTAAGTACAAAGGTGCATTAAACTTTGATATTGAAACTTGCGTAGAACTGAAATATGTTGTTCTTATTCCTGTCCCTAAATCACCATTTTAATAAACAAATCTTTATAAAACAATTACATTCAGAATTCTGCTAGTTTTAATGACTTAATAATAGCACACAAAAATGCCATTCACTTCAGACACTAAATGCAATGCATTGGAATTCAAAGGATAGTGCACTGAAATGGTTGTATGACGTTAGTTAAAACTACAGACATGACATGTTATAAAAATGTATCATGTTTTATTAGTCGTATTAAAGATGTTATTTTAAAAAGGTCATATTATTAGTTAACTATAATAGATGTTAGAAAGTGATGGGTCACATGTCTATTTGTTTGTTATTTATTGTCTGCGCACAATAAAAGTTTGTTTTTGTTTACCCGGAAGATTCTGTGATAATCTGGCACTGTATGCAGAGACAGCAGTTTGTCACCGGGTCGTACGAAACATCCTCGCCCCCGACGAATGCGTGCCTGTATGTTACGTTACGGTGTTACGGTGTGGTGCGTAGGTTACGGTGAGTTATAATGTAAGTTATGGTGTGGAGCGAATCGCGGGTGCGTTGCTCGGTTATTATCGAATTAGTGTGTTAATCATCATGTTTGTTTAATTTGAGAAATGGGCGAGCATGTTTTGGGCAATTATGTCACCAGGATATCACAATTAGACAAATAAACAAGGACATCGAGGAAAACAGTCATATTTCCAAAAAGGAATTCGGATTTGAAGTTAACCATTACAGACACAGAAAGTATTATGACGATAAAATACATGTAATTGGATAAACATTGGATTATAGTTTCAGGAATATTGTTTGAGGTATTTCAAACAGAGGGAAGAGGCAGTATTAAAATATCACGGAAAGCGAAAAGCGTTAGGAGCGGAAAAGGAATTCATGGGAGAGAAGAAAAATGATTCGGTTTAGAAATATAAAATCATAAAGAGAACAATACGTAGAGAAAATAGTAAGGTTTAAACACCATTGGAACCGAAGGATCATAGAATACAAAGAGAGCCAAATATATGAAAAAATATGTAAATAAAACCAATGAGCCAATTTCATATACAGTATGATCATATTCCAAGTATTAAAACCAAGACACAATTTTAACAATCTGCAATAATAATATACTTCTTTAAAAACTCCAATCCCAATTCATATATAAAAGGAGCTCATAAAAATATCACTATGCAACTTGAATTCAGACCATGTACAATGCTTCGTAGAAAATTACTAAACAAATATGCAACAAGATTCGGCCATAACATGATTATTCCCAAGCAATATGTCAAACATATCATGGTTCAAAAGATAACAATGCTCAGATCTTTGCACTCATGTCCGATGCCCAAAGGTTGCAATCATATCAAAGAAGCCAAAACTGCAAACAATGATACATGTATTGCAACATAAAGATGTTCTCATTAGGTTCTATAATATCTAATACCCCGACCCCCTACATGTTCCTACCATAAGTACTGGGAAGCACTATTAAATACAGGGTCTAATTATTTTGATATAATTATTATACTGAACTAAAAATAGGCAATTCATATTCAATAACTTGTCAATGAAATATCACAAATAAATTTTAGGCACCTTTAAAAAAAAAAATTGCTGACCAAGATATAATATCCGAACCCATATTGTCCTCGACTACAACAAAGTTCTTTGTTGAGAAGCTAAATGGCCTGTCAAATTTTAAGAGGCTTAAATATATTCAACTTTTTGTTTTCCTTTTTTTGTTTAATGTGGAAAATGTGGGGCAATTCCAAGGTAACAGCGTGACGGTAGGAGGGTGTTTCTCACGATGAAAGTCTAAATAACTCACAAAATAAAAATGTCCAGAACCAAATTTTGATATGCATCTGTTACCACTATCCTACTAATTATTTACAATAGGAAAGAAAATCAAAATTCCCACTAAATTATGAATTATGAATATCAATATCTGCAGTAACAGCGTGACGGCAAAAAGACATGGGTTTCTTACATGGTAAGAAACTAAGCAAACTCTGTGAACTACAGGAACATTTTGCAATTTTGTCACATTGATTCTTTGTACTAGACATCAAGCTAGAACATCCAAATAAAAATGTAGAAAAAATCCAATGTTCATAGTAAATATGATATCATAAACGTATCTGTGCACGGTAACAGCGTGACGGTAACAGCGTGACCTCTGAATTGTACATGTTATATATACTCCGCAAAAAAAGAAACTGGACACTTGTATGAGACCAAATATTTCGTATTCATTAACGATAAAATATATGATATTGTATATCAAATTAAAGATAAAATTACCCTCTTTAATATTCGCATGAAATCCAGATGAAATCATTCATGCATGACTTGTCACGGTCAATTAACCACACCAAGGTCTGTTTTCAAAAATAGCAAAACTGGAACATCCACTCAACCATATAAATGTTGATAAGCATAATCTAAAAGCTATATTCATGAGATGGCATAATTTGTCATTACAAATGTGACCTTTTCTATCTTCATCTCAATAAAGAGTATAAATGAAGACAAATTGTGAATGTTATAGGTGTTATTTTCATCCAAAAGTAACAAAATGGAGAATTCCATGGCAAAGCTTTATTAGTCAAATCCACAGTTTGTGCCCTTATTTCAGCATGAAAATGGTTTAAATTCTTCTCAAGAATTATACCGTAGTCCAAAGATCTTCCAAACCTGAAGTCACCCTTGGTCAAACATTTGGGCAGTCTTTAACATGACATTTCTCTAGGTAATTATGGTTAACATTGCAGGCGACACATGAAATAGACAAGCTTCATGCCTGTAATACAGAACAGTATGATAATGCTCTCATAACCTGGCCCTGTTTTACTGACAAATTTGTATTTCCAGAGTTTGTTCATAACAATAAAGTTGAATAATGTCATAATTTACTTGCCCCGCTCATCTTGTTTTAAGTGAAACGCTTACTATCATTTCAGTCGAATGGTGTGGTCCTCCATTGTTTTGCTATTTTTGAAAACAGACCTTGCTAGTGTTAATTGACCATGGCATTTCATGCATGAACGATTACACCTTTAAGTTATACCCTGCATGTAGAGGACTAAATTCCCTTTAATTTGATATATGATAATGTATACTTTATCGTACATTAATATGAAATATTTCAACTTATACAAGTGTCCAGTTTCTTTTTTTGCGGAGTATATATGGGAGATATTGATGAGATGAATAAGATTATATAATTTTGATGTAGTCATCCAGAATCTATACAGAACTAGATGAATGGGTAATATAACCCAGATGCTCTGAAATGATGGTTCGCATGACACAAATTTGCAGCCTAGCGCCCTCTATTGATCAAAAATGTTTTTGGACAAAACTGAAATTGTTATCTTTTTCAGAATTTAGTTTGAGGAACCATCAAATATCAAACCCAAAATACAAATTTAATTGCAACAATGAAATATTAGACCTTTGACATCTGACATTTGACCTTATTTCTCAAATTAGCATACAAATGTTTAATTTTATGTGGCACAGTGCATATCTACAAGTGATTTGTTTCATGTAACATGATTTCAATGTCAGTAAGTTTTTGTGTTTGAATTGGTAATTATCCGAGTGACCTTTGACCTGTGCTCCAAACATTTTCATAGAATTTTCTTTTATCTACAGTACTCTTTCTAACATTAATTCTGGCATTTTTTGTGAGATAAAAAATAAAACTACAATAATATGACCTGTTGACCTTTCACCCCATGACCAAATTCTATAATCAGGTCATCTACTTCACGGAACGCATACCAGTATTAATTATCATGTCATCCTTCAAGGATTCTTGAAATATCTTGAGAATTATAATTTTTTTGCATATTAATTAGCTGTGACCTTTGACCTTTGACCTCATGGCCCCAAAATGTATCAGATAATCATGTCTTGTACAAAGTTTGAACAGAATCCATCCAACGATTCTTGAGATATTGCAACAAAAAAGTAGGTTGCGTCACGCTGTTACCCAAAAAGTAACAGCGTGACCAAATTGATATTGCTTAGATTAATTAGTGGTAACAGATAATGCTGCTATTTAGCATCCATAATATAGCCCTATGGGTGAATGAAGAAGAAACAAAAAATAATTTCATTCCCATTCATATTTTTCCAGAAATATTAAAAATACCTGTTTTTAGGGTAACAGCGTGACATATAGATGACTATAAATGAAACAGTCACTGAAGCAGAACAAAGAGCGAAAATGCCGAAATAGATATTTATCTGATAAATTGAAGTAATGTTCTTACCAAAACTGAAAGAAAATTTTATGAAAACCTATTTTTGCAGCTCTTTTAAGCTTAATATTTACAAGTATATTTTGTGAAAATAATTGAAAATTAATTTATGCTAATTAATTCCTATGAAATAATAGTTTACGCCAAAATTGTTTTGGAATGCATTTCTGAATAGTTTAATCTTTAAGCTTTAATTTGATACCAAATATGTTATGATTCGACAAATTTGAAAAATGGGTGCTTATGTCAATGTTTGCTTGGAATTGCCCTGTGGAAATTGAAAAGGGTATTCTTTGCAAAGTTTTGACAAAGAACTTGCAATATACTTTACTTCCTAAGATAGCATAATTAATTGACAGGAAAATTGTCCTTAAACATGTAAAGAATACCCAACCTCCCTCACTTTGTATTTTAAAATCCCTCCTCTTAATAGTCCCATGTGCAAGATATCATGTTGTGCTCGGAAAATAGAATTCATGAGTGCTTTATAGTTCTGAGAAATAGATTGAAGCTGGAAAAAAAAGACAACAAATAATACACAGAACAGGAAACACATTTCAACTGGTGTAACGTAGTAGATGTATACGTAGCTACCACAAAATACAGAACAAAATTTGACCACACAATCCATAAACAGTCATGTCATGTAAAACAACATAGTTGCTGCCACTTACCCGCATCTGGCGCAGACGAAGCAGTACTTATGGTAGGTGTTGCCGAGCGCCGTGACAACCTCTCCCTCCAGGTACTCGCCGCAGGCCTTGCACTTGGTGCCATAGTTCTCCTGGTAGTCGCTGGCACAGTAGTACTTGCCGTTCTTGATGAAGAACCCGCCCTGGCCAAGCCCAGCAGAGCACACTAGATTGGTTGGAGAAAAAAAAAGGACAGTCATGTTAACACTTCAATTGATTTGATCGTTTTGTTGTGATTGATATTTTTGTAGACATTATTAAGTTGTGACAAAGTTTTGCACTTGGTGCCATAGTTCTCCTGGTAGTCGCTGGCACAGTAGTACTTGCAGTTCTTGATGAAGAACCCACCCTGGCCCAGGCCAGCAGAGCACACTATAGAGGAGGAGAGGGGAATAAACCAAATGAAAAGTTACTTCACCTATTCGCATTGATTTGTTTTTTCTTGAAATGAAGAGATGACAAGATTGTTTTACATAGTGCTATACAGTTATTTAACTAGCACAGCCTGTACTGTAGTACTAGTCATTCTTGATAGCAAATCCACTATGACCTAGTCCAGCGGAGTACGCTGGAGAGGGAAATAGAAACATATCTATCATAACAAGAGTTTACTTTGCTCTTTGTTTTGTTATGTTTCAGGGTTTCAAGGTTTTATACCTTAAAAGTATTATGTAATGATTTAAAAATAAATGGAATCAAATGGAATATCATGGATTGCTCAACAGATTATGAGCTCTTCATAATATCCCGTACCTAGCTATACGCCAGTAATACAAACTCAACAATGGAAGCATGCAAAATAAATATTTATCTCCATGTTCATTCAACCATCTAAATCAAATACTCTATTTGTTTATTTGGTATTTTGGGTACATTGTTCTTATGCCAGTTGCGTTTTTCACATAACCTTGGGTCTCCCGTTTCCTTTATTTCTCAAACCGCTACAACAATGTGATGCACAACTCAAATGAAAGACATTATAATATTTTGAAGGGTAGACACTTGTGTAAAATTACAAAAGAGCATATATATCAGATATAGGTGCACTGTTGACATTTATGCAGAAGTGGAAAGGTACAAACTTAAATCATTATTTCATTCAGGCAAGTTGAACATTCTTTCACTCCGTTCTTTTATCAGTAGAAGTATGATGCAATTTGTAAATTTAGATACACACTTGTAGTGGTTAAATTATACTGCATATTGCAAGCACATTGTTATAAATGCTACTTCATTGTGAATAAAATACTTCCTTTTCCAACAATAACACAACCAGTCCCCTCTAGGCGTAATAATGCTATTTTCATCCATTTACGGTAACAACATTCCTGTATCACTGGGGTATGAAAAGGATTATAGATTGATAAGTGGATACCCGTTTCAAAGTCAACACATGAATAGAGAGCTAAAAAAAAATGTTCTGAATGAGTGAATGACATTATGTAAATATAACTGTCAAAAATACTATTTCCTCATTTTCAAAAGCTAGAATGCACACGTACATGAGAGCTAATATCCAAATAAAGGCACGTTTATGTGCACATTTTTTTCAACGTAACGTAATATGACGCAATTATCAACAGTTATTGAAACATATAAAACAACATATTCATATCAAAAATTTGGTTAATTAGTTGATGATATAAAAGTACCAATTCAAGAAAAGTTGATTTTGGTATAAAATGCATTCTCCGCAGAATGCAGACCAAGTATCGGGACCAGTGCAGAATGGGTTACAATTGTAATTAGCAGCAATGTTTAAAAGTTATTTTGGTACATACATTGTACTTTTAAAATGTGATAGCTAAGAATAAATTTATTCTGAGCTACCATATTTTTTTCAGAAACATCTTCCAAACAAAATTGTAATAAGCATCAATGCCTGTGACTGTGGCTATTTTGGCACACACAACTATTTTGAATTATCATTTGATGCAGAAAAGAAAACAAAAATCAGCAAAACATTTTATGGTTCGGGTTCTAGCTCACCATCCTTTTCTCGCTCGTCTTCTTCGCTCTCAAAAAAACTGTCGCTGCTAAACTCGCTACCGCTGCCTGAAGCCGCGTAATCCACAAAGAAATATCCTTTATTATTGCTACGCACCACTGCCATTGTTTTCACACCGTCCAAACACGAAAAAGGTATTAATTCAACATGTGGCAATCTGGCGATATTAATCTACAAAGAGCGCGATTTTATAAACGGAAAGGGCCTACAACGTGCCATGGAGACCATGTGAAACATGCTTATAATATATATCCATGGATAAGAAAATTACTCTTTATAATACTGTCTGGAGGGTAGAACCAAGTCACAAAAAGACCCCTCAGCTCTCAAATGATATTTGTGCCAAGGAAGAAGAGGTTCAAAGAGCAAAACAGGGGTCCCTTTTTCTCAGTTTTGAATATTAATGTGGTTTTTTCCTCTCCCCAAACACACACAAAAAGAGAGAATAATGGCTCTTCTCTGCCTGCATATGTTGGTTTTCTTTATAACACACACATACACGTGTGGAGGATAATAGGGGCCCTGTATTCTGTTTGTATATTTTTGTGTTCCTATTCACAAAAAGGGGGCGAAGAAAAGGCACTCTCTCTTGTTCAAACACGGGGTAGATTCCAGCCAGTCTAGTTTTCAAAGAGAACTATAAAAGAATATGATTATCGAAAAGAGAGGAAGACTATAATGCACCCATGCATGCATATAAAAGGCTCCTTAAAATCTATCCCAACTCTGTAGTCCAGGGATTTCCTTTTCAAAGACCAGGAAGCAATGTAGGTTCCGTTATATGCAAATTCCTCTCGCACTATACTAAAGATGCCTCTTTTGAAAACGTTCCTGAAGTATTGATCAATATATCCAACTATAGTCCAAGAGATGTCCCTTCTGACAAACAAGCAATTAAAGTCTGTTATATGTAAATCCTTCCTGCTTTGTTTCAAAGAACCCTCAATCTATTGATCAATATATCCAACTTTAGTCCAGAGATGTCCCCTTCTGACAAACAAGAAATTAAAGGTCCGTTATATGTAAATCCTTTCTGCTCTGTTACAAAGAACCCTCAAGCTAGTGAAGAGTAGCTAATAGTATACAGTTATATTCCACACAATTAATTCAGGAATTCTCCTTAAAATCACACAAACAAGTAATTCAGGGTCCTGTCCGTTACAGTCAAATCTCTCAGGCGCTATCTTAACAGACGTCTATTTAACTAGCCATTTAGCACGAGTCCTCGACTGTAGTCCTCTGCCGTTTAGCACCAATTAACGAGTGCCTTTGACACCAATGTGGGAGTCTGCAATTAACAGGTTGTTTCACGAAATAACAAAACATGCTCGTGAGTGCACGCATGAGTAGTTTTTAGGTACTGCACTTTAGTACCCAATCAATGATTTGACCAAAAGAGCAACCCTTGAACGGGTTCATTCTTTTCTCTATACGTGTGCAAACGTCCCGGAATAAAGTCCCTTCCATGATGCCGTAAGACCATATGGAATGCTAGGTATGCATTGTTATGCACATACTGATCAATAATAATAGATAAGAGACACTATTACACACCAGTATAGTCTGAATTGCAACATGTTTAATTTATTTTCAATTCACATACCAGAGGGATTTAACTTGGTAAGCTTGGTATTAAGATTTTTTTTTTACATTTTGCAAACAAATCTTATAATCTTAATTGGATTGGATACCTGTAATAATCTGTTTAGCTAGATTACGCCAAACTCATTTAGTGATTACATCTGTTTGAATAAAAAACCAATGCAAATTTGTCCATTTTTGTTTGTTTAAAATAAATTATAAGTCAAGTTTATTCACTGTTAGATAGTGCATATATATACATACAAAAATGAATATATAACATTTCCTTTACAGAATCATATAACTGAAACCTTTTTTTCCTTCAAATTATTTTCATTCCATCAGAGAAAACAAGGATGTGTTATACAAACATTTTAACACACCAATGTGGAAAACCCACATCCCACATGTAAATGTGTAAATAATTTGTCATAATGGTTAAAATAAACAACCAATAGGCTCTTTTTAATAGGTTTAAAGTCTCTTTTTGTGAGTATTTTCTTAAGTATCTACCCTCTTTTGTGAATTTAGAACAGACTTCTGTTCTTTAACGGCAGATATGTGTAAAGACCAAGAGCAAATATTTGTTATAATGCAAATTTTACTACTAGTTATATTACTTGTTTACATATATAATAATAGTTTGCATACCAAACCATTTACGTGTATATTTTTCTGCGAAAATTTCTAGCCGTACATATTGGTAATAAGATACGAAAAACATACAAAGAATTGCTTTCAATTTATGTGTAGTTAATTATTATTAATGATTAATTTTTGTTGAGGTGCTATCAAATCACCACGCGTGGCAAGGATATTCAGTGCATATATACTTTAGGACTGTATTCGCTCACCGCCTTGAGAATGTGTTTGTTTAAACAGAGTTGTACGTTTTATTACCACATTCATCATGTGAGTCTGGTGTATGTATTAACCATGTATTAACTCTATGGGAATAGGCAAGGGGTTAAGAAGAGATTGATACTAGCTAGCGTGGGTGTTTGGGAGTTCAGCAAACGCTGACTGTTATCAATTATATTTATATCACTCCACCAAAATTAGCCAATCATATCACAATCACCAAGGCTGTCGTCTCAGCTGCTGCTTATCAATGCGCCACTGAGGATTACGACAATATATATGAATGATGGAAAAACAAAATTATTACAATAACAATGGCATTCCGATAAAATGAAATTGCGCATTGTGCCCTATACAGCCCTGACTCGCCATGCTGATTAAATGCGCGACTGAGGATTTCAACAATGTGTGAATGATGGAAACAAATTAAATAATGTTTAATAATGGTAATCAGAAACAAATGAATGAAATTGCGCATTGTGCGCTGCTATCGCTGCTATCGTACAGGCCTGATTCTTATCTCAATATCACTGCAAAGGTTATTCACAAATTATCCAAACATCAAATTTGAGTCCTCTAACTGCCCTACCAAAAATATACCTATATGGCCATGGGGGGTTAGAAATACCAAGAGGTCATTGCTAAAGACATTCATAAAACAGATCTGTATACTTCTTTTCTATTCATCTAGCAATTTAATTCATCCAGCTATACCCAAAATAACTCATTCACCACAAAAGTTCACCTATTATTTACTACCGACGATTTCAAAATGCCACAATTATTGCACAGAATCATGAGAATAGCATATCACAATTGAAATGCTGTTTCTGAATAAAGCAATAATATGCGGTCTCTTCAGTCTTCCACAATACTATATATTACGAGATCGGATATGAAAATAACTGCCCTTTATAAAAAAAAATAAAAATAAATTGTATTGAGCTGCTGTTCAAAGGAGTGAAGGGATCAAACCACACAATGCCTGAATGAGGCCTGAATTAAAAATAAAATACAAAGTCAACAGTTGTGTGCATTTCTTTGGGCTGCAAGAGGGGGGAATCGCACCTCTGTTTAAGAATTATTGGAGTAATACATTTGCACCATATTTTAAGTTTGGTTTCACCATCTCCACCCACTATTGTTATAGATGTATTTAAAAAGCAAAAAGAGATTACTTTAATTAGTTGCCAACTACGGGTCTTTTTTGTTTGTTTTTTTGTTTTGTTTTTTTTTGGGGGGGGGAGGGGTTGATAAATGCTTAAAAATATACTCATAAAATTATAGTTAGTGTCTATTAAGACAACTTTGTGTTGCTTTTAGTGCTTTCAGACCACTTCAATTTGAGAAATCTTGTTTCATTTTACTAGCTGGCCCAAGGCCTGTGCTAGTGTCGATTCCTGTGGTAGTGAACCAGTCTATTCAACTCAAAATGCTTGCAATAGACAATGCTCTAAACTAGCACAGGCCTGCTGGCCCAGGGCCACAGAAAATTAAATCATTCACAAACTCGATTTGACTGAACGGGGCACTAAAATATAACATAATTTGAAATGTTTTTCTTTGTTTGGGGGCCACCACATTATTCAGCTTTCAGCCGCACTACAATGTGAGAAATCTTGTTTCTAGTTGTAATTGCCCGACTGGGCCACGTCCAAGGCAAAAAATAAATTGCCATAATCTCTAGCATTGCAATAGAGCATACTGAATGTCAAGCCACATGTCTGATGCGTTCTTATCCAGGTTAATACAGTAAATCAGATTAGTTCAAGCAGATGTTCACCTAGATTGATGCTTCTGTATGTAGAGATATTAAGCCCATTGAAGACGATTTGATGCTGGTAATACATCCATACTCAGTAGACACCCCAGCCTGATAATTTTCTAGACTAGTCCTACCTAAATGAGTTAGTCAACATATTCTATCTCTCTCTAATTCCATCTCTGATCTAGATTCAACAATAAAAGGTCTACTTAGCCAACATCGTTCAACACTCCAGTCTGATATATAACACTTATTCCGCATATATACAACCCAATCTATTTAAATATTGTCAGTCCTGAACTGGTTAAAAGTCCATATCATCCCATAAAAAGCTTCTTTGCAGCTTTTTTAACCATTGATGACCATTCCTGAAAATGTTTAACACTTTGAGTGCCAGGTGTTTTAATTCTCTATGGCATTTGTGTGTACTCAAGGAGTTAATTAATAAACATGATTGACTTGAGGATTGTGATGCCAACTGTGGAGACACCCCTGGGGGGGGGGGGGGGGGGGGGTTGTGTTGCATAAATAGTTGCGATTAATCGCAAAGTTGGGTTTAATCGAAAGACAGAAAACATGCGCACTTTAGCCAATCAGAATTGCGCATTTAGGCACATTTTCTGACTTGCGATTAAACGCAACTTTGCAATTGATCGCAACTCTTTAAACACAACACCCCCCTAATCACATCTTAATCTTATACTTAGTGAATTACCAGTAAGACATTGAATTATGCTTGTATTAATTTACACACCAACGAGGAATGAGAATAATAGGCATCTATGGTTAAAGGCAAATAATCAATTAGACCAAGGGGAGCAAAAGAGTTTATAAATAAGATCTACCATCTGAACGGTGCCAAGGGCAAATAAGTGTTCACCACTCACAGTAATTAATGACCACTGGTGTGAGCAGTGTCCAACCAAGACTTGACCACCGAGTGGTTTACAGACAAGATCAAATGAACGGCCATGGTATCATCTGGCGAGTGCCTAGACTTGATTTGACATTTGTGATGCCAATTTGTGTCAAGTGTAAACTAATCTTAACTCCTTGAGTGCCAAGCTCGCATTTTTGCACAACAAATACACTCAAATGCCATAGAGCTTTACAATTCCTGGCACTTAAATTGTTAATGAATGACTACTCACTGGTGTGTGTGTGTGTATGTCCAACCAAGGCTTGACCACTCTGTGGCTTACAAACACGGTGTCAAGTATAAATAAGTCTTGATCAATGACCACTGATGTGAGCAGTGTCCAACCAAGACTTGACCAATGAGTGGTTTACAAACAAGATAAAATGAATGACCATGGTATCATCTTAAAGAGAATGCCTAGACCTGATTTGACATATTATTTGTGATACCAACTGCTGGGTACCCATGACCACGCATCTGTACAAGGAAAGAGAATATGGCATCTTGGACTTGGTTCAGGGCAAACAATCCATTTGACCAAGGAGAGCAAATAAAGGGGTTAAATAAATAACATCTACCATCAAAATATGGTGTCAAGGGCAGATAAGTGTTGACCAGTGTTTGTTGTGACATGATTTGACATTTGTGATACCAACTGTTGCCATACCCATGACCGCATCTTAATCATATGATCTATGGGCTAGACGTTGTGCAGATTTTATTATGCGCCTGCATGTGTGTATATATCCACCAGACCTATTATATCAAATCATATCTGTTGTGGGAAGTGTTGAACTACCAAAAACAAAAGGGAAGATATTAATTATTAAAAAGGGGAAGAATGTACGTCTGTCAACACACTTGCCCCCTCCCCTATATACCAGCCAAACCCCTACTTTACCATTGAAATTGAACATGGCCGCTTCTTTTTTTGGAAGTACTATAAGGTTTGATCTGCATCTGATAATGTCACATCAAATTGACCGTGATCCCCCTGACAGTCGAAGCGGCAGGGCTTTATTGTCAGTCTGTCTGGGCTAAAGGTTATGTTTGTTGCACCGTCTCATGGACACAGGTCCCTGGAATATTGAATGTCTGTCTGTTTGTGTGTGTCTGTATGTGCATGAGTGTGCGTGTGAGTGTGATGGGTTTGTGTGCCTGTGTGTCTGCTTTCAAAAATGTTTCAATTAAACTTTGAATAAAAGAGAAACTTTGAATAAGAGAGAAACTTTGAATAAAAGAGTGAATGTGCATATTTATGTGTTTGCAAGTGTGCATGTGTATATGGGTGCATGTGTGTGTGTTTATGTGTATGTGTGTGTATGTGCATATTTTTATGTTTTTGTGCGTTTTTGTGTGTCTTTATATACAACAATCAATTTTGTCTAAGAACTGTAATCAATGTTAATTACATGTATGCATTTTGCCATATGGATGTATGTTTGTAGGGTTGTTAATGTGCAGACTACATAGACACAAAATTGAAAGCATCCATAAGAACAAAATGCAAAGCTGATTGAAGAATTTACTGTGCATTGCACATGAAAACCGAGGTCACAGAAAGTGTATACATGCATTACCCAAAGGAAGCAGACAATGACTGCCAACTTTTATTTCAAAATTCCATTAAGTTCTTTCCTCAGTTTCATTCTGCTTGTTTACGAGTTATCAAACCTTCCTCTTAATGCATGCACATAGGAGTATCCCGTCTCATTTACAGAGAACAAAACCCCACAAGCAGGGTCAAACATTCAAATGTGCAACACAAAAATCTATTTATGAATTACGAAGGACAATATCGGGATGATGCTAAAATGTATATCGACGACGACGAACAGCCTGTGGGAATTCCTCCCATAACTGAGGAAGAAGAGTAAGGAAAACGATATGAATGCAGAAATTGAGACAAAAAGTACATTAATTTAAATTCTCCCTTGTTCCATAGAACTTGTATACATGTTGTACATGTATTTCATATCTATTTCAGTTGAGAAAAAAAAATGTAAACAAATAAAAATAGAATATTTCAATGAAGTCTATAAAATAATTATATTATCACGTATATATTGATGTGAGCATTGTTGGTAAAAATCAAAATGTATATTCAAAATGATTTTCATACCATTACAAAGGCCTCATCACAAGCTTTCATTTGATGCTTTGTTCCAACTAATTGGTCAATGTATAATTAGCGAAGATATGATTGTTCAATTAAATTGAAACAATCTAACATGTGGGTCTTTTACACACATTGTGTGAACTTAAAATGCCAATTTCTTCAAAACATGAATTACTGACAAGTGCCGGGGTTGCTATAGCCGGCCACAGGGTCTGGGGAAAGCACATGTTTGACTTTCAGACACTGCATGACTCACCCAGGCATTATGTGAGGTCAGAAATGCAGGGCAAATTTAGATTGAGCCCAGGTATGCGGCATATTTTTACATTACTTATATTATTCTTTTGATGATTTTCATTCTATTTATAATCTGTTTCATGCTTTGTTCTCTTTATCTTTGTTTGTAATTTTCAATATCCTCAATTTCTTAGTTCAAGTGTACATGTATACTGTAACTGAATCATCATGTTGCAAAGATTAATCCATTGCCTACAGGAATCTGGTGGGTCCTGTATGGGGATATCAGAATCTAGTAGGGAACAGGTTAATTTAACATACATTTTTTTGTGAGCAAATGAAACTCATCTAAATATTGTTTGTAAGTTGTATTAAACCAATCGTGTATTAAACCTATCGTGATATTTTGTTTAGCTACAAGACTATATACCCTTTTTACCCACATGAACACCAATATTGAATTATGGTGTATTTCTTCAATGCACATGTTACATGTACTATCAACCTTATCCATATCATGTATAGTATCAAGACAAATGGCACAATCAGACAGAATCTGTACCACCTCATACTTTGCAAATCTTCAATTCCTTTTAGAGTACGATCTCTCCTCCTCAAGTATATCCAAGACTTAAGGCAGGTTGACCTCAATAAGATAAGAAAACAACAGTGCGCAGACACATTTATCTGCCACATTCATCTTTATCTTTTTAAAAACATTTTGAAAGGTTTTATATATAGGTAAGATGGGAGATATTTCCTGTTTTGTTGTTGTTTTCCTAACTCCACCAGAAACAATCAGAAGCAAGAGACATTTTCTTTTACTCGAATTCTACAAGATTTGGTTTACCAGTATATACTTTTTTTTTTTTTTTTACTTGTTCGATTTACATTATCTTTGCACCATCTAAACTCCCCGGGAAGCATACTAGCCCAAGCTGCTCGGGGCGCCACAGGCTAATTAACACCTGACCAAGAACCCAATTATACTCTTGGGTCGGGAGCAGCAATGTGAATTAAGTGTCTTGCTGAAGGGCATAAGTGCCCGGGCATCGATCGGTTTCGAACTCGGCTCTCATGATTGGAAGTCAAGAAGCGCTTATCCAATAACCTCTTAACACCTCCACATTAATTTCTATTTTCTAGCAGTGCTGATGGTATTCCTGACCTCCCAAAGAAATCTCTAATGAAGATGTGAAGTCACTGACCTGGGGGTGTTTCACAAAGATCCTAAGTTGAACTTAACTCTAAGTACGACTTAAAAAGTATGGAAAGTATGAAAATTGTTGTAAAAGCCCTTTTTTCAAAGGCATAAAATGGTGATTCAAGTCATTAATATTTTCTATTATCAAGGAGATTTCAGCAACATTTATGGTAAGTCTAAAATTCCTGCTTTGTTGCCTTTGAATATATTGTATTCCAAGGCTACAAATGGCTTTCCATAATAGTTAAGCCCAACTTAGAGTTAAGTTCAATTTAGGATCTTTGTGAAACACCCTCCTGGTAAAATTGACCTGTGCTGTGCAACTTCACAAGCTTAAGGTTTAATCCCAAGTAGATGCTATCGTATTCATGACCCGAGTCCCCGATGAATCACTGGAAATGTGAGAATGGACCACTTCATAAAATCCATAATTTATGCCCACTGCTGTACCATAAAAACTTGAAACTGAACCATCCAATGATCAATAAATCCTTCCATACCATTTTATACCGAGACATTTTATAGTGCCCTTAATTCCTTCCCCGATTAGTACAACACACACCTAAGAATACCATACAAAATTGGAAAAAGGGACCACTCCGGTAAAATCCATTATTTATGCCTACTGCTGTATCATAAAAACTTGAAACTGAACCACCAAATGATCAATAAATCCTTCCTCCTTCTACAACCATGAAATTTAAGCATGAAGACATTTTATAGATCCCGTAATTCCTTCGTAGAACGATAAAAACTTGAGATTAGACCACTTCAACAAATCCATAGTTGTTGCCTTCTACTAACATTTAAAAAAAACATGAACCGAACCACCATGCAATGATCAACAAATCTGTCCTGCTTCTAATACCATACAATTTCATAATGAAGACACTTCATAGCACCCTTGAGTCTTTTCTACTAATACTTTTTGTACCATCAAACTAGAGAATAGACAACTTCATCAAATCTATAATTTATGCCTACTGCTGTACTGGTCATTAAAACTTGAAACTGAACCATCCAATGATCAATAAATCCTTCCTATTTCTACTACCATGACATTTAAGCATGAAGACATTTCATAGAATGTTCAGCCCTGCTTAAATCCTTCCTACTATATGTACCATCATGGACAAGGATGCCATGAAAACTTGAAATTTGACCACTCATCATGTCCATAATTGATGCCTACTACATGTACTATGATGAAATCTTGAAACCTAACCATCCAATGATCAATAATTCCTTCCTGCATGCTAGTACTACAACAGTAACATTTAAGCATGACTAAATTTCATAGAACCCTTACTTCCGTCCAATTTCCACTATCATAAAATTCCCACTTACTACTACTATAAAAACATTAATAGCCCGTTCAGGACTGATTAATTTTGCTATAACAATTATTCTCCATCTACAGACCCTAAACCAAGTATTTTTGGGACCATTCATGGGTAAAAATGAACTACTATCCAATCCATGATTTCTTGCTACAACTAAAACTTGAGACTGCACCACCATAAAAAGTAAAATTCCTTTCTGCTATAAACACGGCAACAAATTTGAGTACTGATCACCACAGAATCTACCCCTAAATTGTGATTTTACAATTTAATCCTTTTGCCAACTATCGCCGAACATGATGAATTCTACACGAATGAGACATATTTTAGTACTACTGTTGCTTCATATGTAACTCTCTGAAACTTGTCAGAGAAGGGTATTTTTTGAATAAAGAAGTCTGTCTTAATACACTTTAACAAATATCTATTGGAGGTCATACAAAGGTGGAAGTCTTATAAAGATATGCAGCCTTATAAGAGAGAGCGAATCCCCCAGGAGGATAACTTACAAATGACGTCTGAGAGGGCTTTATGTTTCTAATGTTAGAATACATGTATGCAAGACTAGTAGAGGTATTATACCTCAAACAAAGTGTTCTTTTCAGTTCAGACATGGGAAATTGTTAGAACTTAGCCAGACTGAAGAGAGATCGTGTCAGGTAAATGAGGACAAAATAATGAATATATTTTTGGCAGGTAGTTTAATATATGTATCCTAAACATTTTAGTTTAATCCTAAAATCACTAGTGCATCTTCCTTTCAACCACAGGCTATACACAGGCAGTATTATCTTTAGAAGGCACCATGCTCAGAAGTGCCACAAATAACGAGAACGCATGTGAATGGGCTTAAATCCTGCTGCTGTTAGGAAGCATGTTATACATAGATTTTTCTCTCTTTTTGTGCGTGTCTAATCGCTCTATTAAACCACAGGCTCTACTAACCACAGTTCAAGCAGTCGATGTTGTGAAGGCCTCTCGCCCGAGGATAGACCCCCTGCTGGAAGGGTCTGCAAGCACACAGCTCCACAAAGGAGCACAACCACTAACGCCACAGGGGGTCTCTTGTCAGACCATTAGCTCCACAGGGGTTCACTGTCAGTCTGTATCTTCTCTCCACAGGGGGTGTTCCCTGTAGCAATCCTCATAGAGTTAACCCGTTCCCTCCGAGATTCTGAAATCTCCATTGACTTTGTTCACAACCCACCCGGTTTCCGTAAGCAACGGGTTAAGTGATCCATTAACTTTGTATTTTTTCCCAAAGGTGATATTTGAGACCTCAATCATACACCAATATCATTGTAAGATTATTGTGTTTGATATGTGAGATTTTCATAGAAAAAGATTAAAAGAACAATGTTACTTAGTGAAAAAAAAGAGAAAATCGATGTTTGCTTTTATCCTGATCGAATTCATTCTTCTGTTACCACGGTCAAAACCGTCTATAAACGCTTTCCAATTCATTCTTAAATATGTCAATAATTAGGGAGACAGTTGGAAAATCAAAACCCATTTCATTCTTCTGTTACCATTTTTAAGCTAAACAACAAGGTACAAGAGAAGTGTGAAAGCTCCATATAATCTTTGATTAACATTATAAAGTTAATGGATACATTTTATACAGGATCCACCAGCTTCCATTAGGCAATGGGTTAACCTGTTCCCAACTAGATTTTGCAATGCCCATCTATAGAGTTATTACAGGACCCATCAGCTCCCTATAGGCAATGGATTAAATACGAGAACTGGTAGAGATTGTAATCAAAAGATCCCATCCTCTCGTCCATATTTCATGTAAATTCATGGCGATATGCATCAATTAAGTGAAATGGTTTGGTCGGCTATGTGGTTGGGCATGTAGCTAAAAATGGAGATCATCATTTTGATTTGGAGAGAGGTGTTGAAGTATGATGCCATACATAGCAGTTATAAAAGTTACATTATCTAGAAATACAAGAGCTACGTGAACAAAACAAACAATTCATATTACAGTTTTTGCAGGTCAGCCAAATCATTTTTAAACATTTTTAAACATAAATTGTACATCAATGTATATTTATATTTGAAAATCTAGAAATTACACACAGAGATGCCAACCTTTACATTCAGCTCTCATGGAGGATTAATCCAAAATTCAGGGAGGTTTCTATCAATCGCATACATCATAATGGGAATTTTTTTTTTATCAGGGAGGCACCCATCAGTGCCTAAGGCCCACATATTTGTGGTTTTGTACTCAAACAAGAAGAAGACTAGTTATGTGAAGTGTACAGGAAGAAAGAGCATAAATTCCTCTATTTATAGAGCCCTATTTTGTTACTCTACCTACTTTAGTTATTTTGTAATGATTTTTATTATTGCATAAATCACTATAATTTAGAAAATTTCTTAAATTGGCAACACATTGTGATATTTTTAAAACAGATATTGGCATTCAAATTGGCAACTTTGCGGCAAAGTCACTTCATATTTGTCTTAAATGGTCATTACTTAATATTTTCCACCTATTTTTATGTCATTGATCGGTCAACAAAATTTAGGAGTTGCCAATTTGTAGAGGAAAACAATGATCAAAATAGCTCTCGTCCTTGATGGGTTAATTAACTGGATGTTGATTTTTGGAGCTCTATTTTCATTCTCACAGCAATTAACTCTACACAGTCTGTTCTTTATGATTTCTTGAGGTCATTCAAGAGGTCTATGCTGTGTCAGTTCAAAATCAAATTGCTTCCAAATTACTGATATACGATTGAAAGTTACAATGTATATATAAAGTCTGTACAACCAAAATTAATAATTAATACAAAATTAATAATAAATGATAACAAAAATTAATCCAATCATAAATTAAGTCATATCCTTCATTAAAGTGATACCTGTAAAACCGAAAACTCAATGAAAATCCTATAATATGCATATTGTACCTCTTCTGAAAGCTTAGAACATACTGAGCATGAAAAGGTTAATTTTGAAGCCCTAACACCGCCCAGAAAACAATTAAAAGCAAATTTAAACTCTTATTCTGAACCCCGATTTTCGCCGTTTGACGGCGATTTGGGGCAGAGAAATTTGATGACGTCACAGGTTGACTAGGCCCAAACCACCCCGCGTACGGCGGCCGCGGACGGTAGAGCGGTAGTACCATCGTACCCTTTGCCTCCCCCGGCCCCAACGATCCCCCAGTCCAGCTCGCGCGAGTTATGCTGCCCTGCTCAATCGATAGAACGCCGTCGTCAATGTCATTTTTCTTGTTGGATTCGACCTGATATCTGCAAAATCGGAGAATGGTGGAAATGTCTGAAGGAAGTGAAGATTTCAGGCATGGTTTTGAGGTGGAAATCGCGAGTTCGCCAGTATCGTCAAAGTTGAATTCGAGTCGCAAAGTCGGGAAAAGGTGCATGGCGTATGGTAGATCGACAAAACTATCACTTTCATGGCCTCTTTGACTTTGACATTATATTGTATTTTTCTCTGTCGGCATTCTAAGCCGACAGTGAAAAATAACAATAATAATGTCGAAGAGGCCATGAAAGTGATAGATTTGTCGATCTGGCGTATGGCTGCGGCAATTGTATAGCGAATTGCACCATGTCCATGCACTAGTTTGCCGGGGAAAATGCTGGGGGAAAGGGCGCATTGAAACCCGCACTCCGGTGTCGGCACGCTACCCCGCTAGCTGGCCGTGCCGCGCTCGTGAAGAGTACCCTACGAAACACAAATGTAACGTACCCAAAATCAACTAAATCTTCAAAAAATTGCTCAAATAATGGTCATGATTTCAAAGTAGTTATCTTTTTTACCTGTTTTGTGTAACTACTTTGAAATCATGACCATTATTTGAGCAATGGTCGAAGATTTAGTTGTTTTTGGGTACGTTACATTAATTTGTTTCGTATGGTACACTTCACGAGCGCGTCACGGGCAGCGTAGCGTGCCGACACCGGAGTGCGGGTACAATAGTGAACTAGCGCCAAAAGTCTCCCAAATCCCCGTTATCATTGTCGCTGTCTGATGAATCATTCCTGTCCTCTTCTTCATCTTCTTCGGAAAAATCCATTGCGAAACTCAGTTCGAGAGTATTTTCCTCCATTTTCCTCGAAATAAAACTGTCGAGCTCGATCGTACGTTATCAAAAAGCAATATACACAACACATGCAGTACATACAATGCACGCGCGTCGCTTTGCTTGATCAGCTGATCGGCCGGGCCCATTCAACCGGTGACGTCACGATTTTCAGGCCGATCGTTGAGCGAATTTCAGTCAACGAGACGGCTCTCTTTTTCCCCATTTTCGAAGACTTTTTAAGTCACATTTCAACATCTATATCGCGGATTAAGTTAATATCCTTAAAAAAGTAACATTTCCTTCACAAACATACCAAATTTTGCCAATTTGAAAGTCAACGAGGGTTCGGTTTAAGTGTCAGATATTGCACAAAATGACATTTGAGACTTCAATCCTATATCAATATCATTGTAAAATACAATTGAAAGATTTGTGAAAGTTTGAAAGAAAACAAACACTGTTTACCTAGTGAAAAAAAACGAATATTGAGTTCATATTTTATCTCCGAATACTGATCTTCTGCCATACATTTGTCGCAGTAATGAATGATCCGTTTGAGATATTCGCACCCGTGTATGTAACACGTAGTACAGAATTCATGGAATTTGCACTCGCTCGGCTCAAAGTTCAATCTCCGGAATGTTCCCACGCATGCTGCAATGCGGACGCGTTTAGCTACAACAATTTTACTTTTTTTCAATTGCATTGATTAACGCTTTAGAAATAATGATTTTCAATGATAATTATCTTCATACTAAAGGGACATTTGAAAAAATCAAACCCTATTTTATTCTTCTCTTACCATAAGCTAAACAACACGGTAGAAGAGAAACGAGGAAGCTCCAAGTAATTTTCGTGGATTTGGACACTTTACAGGTATGACTTTAACATTAGTGAAAAACAATTTTCTGTTAATTTACAACAAAGAGAGTTTCATTATCCGTTCACTATGATGATCATGATGATCCACCTCAGCACTAGTCTGGCGCCATAATATATTGTATCTGTTTCAAACATTCAAAGGCATCTGCTCCTCCAATTATTAACATGTGGACAGCAGACGCTTGAAAAGATAGGTTTTAAGGTTTGTTTTAAAATAGCTTTCAAGTTTGAAGTTTGTCAGTGTGGCATGTAATTTAACTTTTCTGTATTCTCTCTGTCTTCTTCTCTGTCTTTTCTATTTCAGAATGGTCTTGCAAACATTCCCAGCGACTGGACAGCTAAGACTACTAACTTCAAGAAGGCTCTGGGTCTGAGCGAGCAACTAGTTGAGCTGAGGTAGGGTGGCTCGCTGGAAGAACAGCTAATCTTCATCCAGATGATGTAGACCTGTCATTTTTCACTTTTATGCCAAATACACTTTTATTGGCATACAAGGCGGGGGCTGCAGCCCCCCCCCCCCCCCCCTCCCATAGAGACTGGACAGCTAAGACTACCAACTTCAAGAAAGCTCTGGGTCTGAGCGAGCAACTAGTTGAGCTGAGGTCGGGCGGCTCACTGGAAGGACAGTAAACCTGTGATTTTTTCACCATCATACATGTATGTGTTTGAAGCAGAGGGCTTTAAGGGCTGCAGCCCCCCACCCCCCATAGCGACTGGACAGCATAGGCTACCAACTTCAAGAAGGCTCTGGGTCTGAGCGAGCAACTAGTTGAGCTGTGGTAGGGCGACTCGCTGGAAGAACAGTAAATCTTCATCTAGATAATCTAAACCTGTGATTTTCACCATCATACATGTAGGCCTTTGAGGCAGAGGGCTTAGGGGGTTGCAGCCCCCCCCCCCCCAAAAAAAAGAGACTGGACAGCATAGGCTACCAACTTCAAGAAAGCTCTGGGTCTGAGCGAGCAACTAGTTGAGCTGTGGTAGGGTGGCTCGCTGGAAGAACAGTAAATCTTCATCTAGATAATGTAAACCTGTGATTTTTAACTTTTATTGGCATACAAGGTGGGGGCTAGGGTGGCTGAAGCACCCCCCCCCCCCCCCCCCATAGTGACTAGACAGCAAAGGCTACCAACTTCAAGCAATGCAAATTGATAATATAGTCTGCGTATAATGGTTAGTCAATTAATTATCATTTAGCAATAGATTTGGTGGGGTAACACTGAATATATGTTCTGGGCATGTGTGACTTGGACGTAATAGACGACAAGGGAGTAATAATAAAAAAATAATTTACTTGATTTATATAGCACCTAATATGATTAATAATCATCTCTAAGTGCTTTAGTGGGCTATGTATAAAGTCTATGGGGATTTCAAAATCTCAAAGGGAACAGGATATTATTACAGGACACAATGCAAACCAGCACACATTGTGTGCACCATCTCCACTCCCTGGGGAGCATTCCTTCCAAGCGGCTCATGGGCATTGAGTAGACCAAGCAGCTAGCTACCACTATTCCTATCATTTATTTTGGCAACCTCACAATGGAAAGATGTGGATAGGTACATACAAGGAACTGTAAGTCTCTAAATGTATAATATACTAGTGGCCCAGTGGCACTCTGTGATGCTGTGCGTGCGCCCATAGGGTCCTGTATACAATCTTTTCGATGAGTGTATTATCGCATAAATAAACGTTGCTCACAGTGCCTACAAACATATGTGTGATTGACTCATCAAACAGTTTTCCTGTGATCGGGATTCAGTGCGCAATGTGGATTAAGATGCCACAGAGATTGGGGATGTATATATAGATCAACCACGAAAAAGCCATATATTACAAATGCTATATTACAATTTTGCTCAAAACTAATACACTTGTAAATTAAATCGCGCAAATTTGTAATTAATAGCATTTTTGCAATAATGATGACCAAAGGATTGATTTGACATTGTATTACATGTGTTTTTTTTTTCTTTAAGCAATTACTATGAATTTTTAGAAAGCAATAATGATGACCAAAGAATTGATTTTACATTGTATTATATATTGTGTTGTTTTTAAAGCAATCACCATGAATTATTAGAAAACTCTTCCAATCATTTAAATAAAATGTGCCCTTGCTTCTTTGTTACTTTGAGATCAAATTGAATTCATATGCAAATATGCAATTCAGTATTAGTAAATTGATGTCTTAAGTTTCTAATATGCCTACTAGTTAATGGAAAGCTGGCGAAATTTCTTATTGAAATTAAGCGATTATTTTGATTAAGTGTGATTTGTTAAAAGGAGGTAGGGAATTCCCACGCACAAGAAAAATTATAAATTTAATTATGGATTATACTGTACCATACAGTATTTACAAATGAATATCAGTACTTTTTATATCATTACACATGAAAAACAGTATCTTCATTTCATAGTTGTTCTTACAGCAGACTAGAAAATGTGGTGAAAGTCAGGTTAAAAAATGCATTTGTGTTTTGCTATGTACTAAAGAACTACAGGGTATATTGTAGATACATTATTTAACATTCAAAGTAATATTTGATATGATTATTATTATAAGTAAAATTAACAAATGCATGCTAGGTATGCCATGAATATCAAGAAATGTATGATATATTTTGATGCAAAAGCTCTTTTGAGTTATTCAAAGTATGGATAAAAACTTTCTTTTAATGTCCTGACATCTACCATCCATTTGGTAACTTCTCAGAAGACTTTTAAAATATTATTCTTTGTTTTGTGAATGTGTGTGAGAAAATTGTACTCGTTTGTACTAACAGTTTCTTATGTTTATCGCAGGATCGCTGAACACGTTAGATATGTGACATAATGATATATATATTTGTTTGTAATTCATACTATGTTGCTAATGAAAAATATAAGTCTTTGCAATAGCATCAATTTCGTTGATTATTCTTTTCTATGGTATTACATATTTTATATTTTTCATTCATGTAATATTTCAATCATTTTGGTTGATTGTTGTAACTAAGTAGACTTTCTATTCAATTTGTAATAAAACATTTCAATTAATACAAAATGATTCTATTTCTCTATATATTTAAAGAAATTAAATTGTGATGTGATTTTTCCCCCTGCATTTTAGGTCGCTTACAAAAATTGTACAGGCCCCCGAGTTTGTTATTTAAAAACAAACCAAAATGTGTTTGCTTCGGAAAATTGGTGAGCTGAATTATGTACTTTAGAAGTTTAGAACATACCAAGATGCCATGGTTTTGTCTAGCTATGTGGATGATGATACAGTCAAACATTTCAAAGTGGCCACTTGCCTATAGTGGCCACCAAACATGATCCCTTGCAGAGAAACAATGTTATGGAACCTGTCTATAGAGGTCACCTTTCTACAGTGGCCACTTTTCTTGTTTCCCATAGGTGGTCACTGTATACAGGTTTGACTGTACCTTGTGTGTGTGTGTGTGTGTGTGTGTGTGTGTGTGTGTGTGTGTGTGTGTGTGTGTGTGTGTGTGTGTGTGTGTGTGTGTGTGTGTGTGTGTGTGTGTGTGTGTGTGTGTGGTTTTGCTTGTTATTCTGTTAACCAACAAGATGCATAGCCTTCCTATATGTGACCGGCTATAGCAAAACCCCGCACTTATCGGTAAAAATAAAAATGTTTTTCCACAAGCTTTCATTTCATGCTTAATTGTTCTGATACTAATTGGTCAATAATTGGCGAAGATATGATTGTTTCAATTTTACAATCATAGGTCTTTTACACACATTGTGTGAACTTAAAATGCCCATTTCTACAAAATATGAATTAATGACAAGTGCCGGGTTTTGCTATAGCGGGTCACATAATACTCCCTTCAATAGTACCAGTAACCTCTTTATAAGGAGGTAACTGATATACAGAGTTTATTTTGCAGGTCCGAGTTGTATGTACAAATAGTATCCCTACCCCCCCCCCCCCCCCCCCAACAAACAAAAAGATAAGAAACACAGATAGTAACAGCTACATGTAGTACCCTTTTATTTATTTATTTATTTTTTCCCATTTTAAATATCAAATACAGATCGGCCTTTCTGAGGTATATAGGGCGCTTCAAGAAATATTTTTTTCTGAGGAAAACAGAATGTCAAATTTAAAGAGCGTATATTTTAATGACAGAATTAACTCTACTTGATCAAAATCGCTTCAGAAACAGCCGAACTATCAATAAATATATACAATCAAAATAAATTAGGATATCCCACATTTATTCAATGATTCAACAAAAAAGAAAAAACAAAATGCTTACTTTTTCAAAAAATAACAAAAGGTATTTAAGTATTCATTTATTGTTGATGATCTATCTTTTTAATCTTTATTTTAACCAAACATCATATGCACTATTTTTGATTAAAAATGGTTGAAACGAATGCGTTTTTAAAGAGCGCCCTTTTGTGTTTTAACGGCTCTTTTTGAATGATAACGGTCTTTTTACTTAGTCGTTTGTAATTTTGTATATAACTATTAGTTTGTAATGTTGTGGTGCAGGTTTTGGTTATTAAAATTCAGTTTGACCATAACTGTACTATCCCTTTAAAATATGAAATGCAATTGACAAATAACAAAACAATTCAAATAGATACTTTAGATAAGTTTTATACAATGTTTTCAATTAAATAATGCAAGCTTGAATTAGTTCTGGGGGAAATGTAAGCTATTTACCAAGTGGTTTGTCGCCATCTACGGTGACATTGAAAGAACTATATTAGTTTACATTCGCGACGAGGAAAATCCGACAGTAGACGATACGAAATAAACAACACGAAATTTTCAGTATTTTGAAACGTATCGCCCTACAGAAAAGGAAAGCAAGTCGTCAATCGGATTGTCAGGAAGGTGAGCATCGTGTAAGTAGTTAACTAATGAACATTTCTGTGTTTTAATTCACGTAATCTGTGTGTCTGAACTGTCAATATTGTGTTAAACGGTAGGCTACCGAGAAGGGTGACTCTGGAATGTTTTCTGCGGGCTGCGCTGGACTGGCGTGCCGTGTACCGTGGTACCAGTGGTGCTGCTATGCTGCTACCGCTGCTTTTGCATGCCATATGACTTCTTTGAACTCGTGACAGACAATTTACATTTCCCATTCAATATTGGATTTGTCTTGTGTTCCTAACTTGTTACTCATCCTGTTCTTATTTATTTATAGAATCTTATATTATAATATCTTATTTATTTATGTCTGAATTAAACTGAGCAAAATTGCATTGAAATGAAAAAGTGCTTTATTTATTATTATGATTGATTGAATTCATGGTTATGGTACGCAGTTTCAGGTCTTGGCTATAAGTATGACTGGGTCGAAGTGAATTAAAAAACTCCCCTCGCACAATTAATGTGCATTGCAGATTGACAAAATTAAACTGTTGGTGTTAATACTGTTATCTTGTTTTCTTCCATTCTTGTTTGATTACTACACTAGTGAGGATATTGTACAAGTCTAGAGACTAGACTCTAGAGAGCTGTGGCCCTGGGTTTGACGTTTGACATTCGACCTCCACTCTGGATGCAATAAGGTCATGAGTGGATGACCTAACAAGCAGCATCATGGGGTCAAACAGGAATAACAGTTCAACAACAGTTGTCGCATTTGAAGGAGAGTTGAATGGAATAGTTAAAGAGGTAATCTTTATTTTGTTTCTATCCAAGGGAGAAAATAAATTACGTTAAATTCCTCTTTTTTTTTTAGTGTGCACTTGTAAATTCTTTTTCTTTTCAAAGTAAAATTATACCCCATTTACCAGCAGTTTTAAAAGATTGCTATCATTATTGAAATAGAATGACAGCCCTGTACTACTGTACTACTTCAAAAAGGTTTTGAAACCAAGAATCTTTTGGCATTATTGTTGATTAATCCTCCTCTTTCACTGTAAAAAGAGCTCTGATTTTGTCATTGTATGGGGATCCAATCAGACTAAATCCTTGTTATCTAGACTTTCTGCACAGTGCACGCACACCATCAGAAAAAAGAAGGACGTATAAAATATGGTTTGGACAACCTTTTCATAACTAGTTTATTCTCGGTTCTATTTTATTTTTTTGTTTGGTTTAATACATTCTTTCTATTTTTGTCTTCAAATTTCGCCCTCAGTATCTTGACTTCTCTCGTCTAGACCAGTCGCTGAGAGTGTTCGAGGCTGAGACCAAGTCCCAAGGTCGTCCCATCGAGCAGCCCATGAAGAGGCCATGGAACAAACGCAAGGCAGATCTTCAGGTAAACTGAGAATGTCTAATTGAGTGGGAATAGACAGGCATTAATAACTGTCTGTGTACAAGTCTGGAATATAATCATAGTAAGATATTAGGCTTTTCAGAGATTGAGGCAGAAATCAAGTCGCAAGGTAAAATGCAGATCAGATCTACAGGTAGATCCTGAATGTCTATAAATCAAGTAACAATTGACAAGTAAACATTAAAGGGGTAGTACAGTTTTGGTTAGATCGACAAATCTATCGCTTTCATGGCCTTTTTGACATTATTATTGTTATTTTCACTGTCGGCATTCTAGCGATAGACGCGACCGATACGCGGTGCCTTAAGAGGCAAGAACACCGTAGCTCTACAGTAAAAGTTACTTACGGAAAATCATTTTTTTTTGCACATAAAACACAACATATTTAGTATTTTGAGCGACATTTGTAGCCCTATCAATACATTTAGGGCTGCTATAATACTTTAACTCACCGATCTCGTGTGTCACTATACATGTCATTCTATAATTACGGCGAATTGTGAGATTTTCCACAATTTTCCATCACTCTTCGTCGGTCTTTCGCCGTTCAAACTGCCGTTATCGTACACAGATGCAATAATTACGGTATCGCTAGCGTGCACACAAAAAAAAAAAAAAAAAAACCGACGCAAAATTAAAATGAGTTATTTGACTTGACAAACTGTTACCGCTACCGAATAATTATTGGAATCACTGGCCCACAATTATTTGCTAAAAATGTAGCGGTAACAGTTTGTCAAGTCAAATAACTCATTTTAATTTTGCGTCGTTTTTTTTTTTTTTTTTTTTGTGTGCACGCTAGCGATACCGTAATTATTGCATCTGTGTACGATAATGGCAGTTTGAACGGCGAAAGACCGACGAAGAGTGATGGAAAATTGTGGAAAATCTCACAATTCGCCGTAATTATAGAATGACATGTATAGTGACACACGAGATCGGTGAGTTAAAGTATTATAGCAGCCCTAAATGTATTGATAGGGCTACAAATGTCGCTCAAAATACTAAATATGTTGTGTTTTATGTGCAAAAAAAAAAGATTTTCCGTAAGTAACTTTTACTGTAGAGCTACGGTGTTCTTGCCTCTTAAGGCACCGCGTATCGGTCGCGTCTATCGCTAGAATGCCGACAGTGAAAATAACAATAATAATGTCAAAAAGGCCATGAAAGCGATAGATTTGTCGATCTAAGTTTTGGTTAGGCTGAATTTTAGTAACCAAACCTGGACAGTAACATTATAAACTAATAGTTATAACTCCACCATGCTCGAAAGGTATACAAAATTACAAACGACTAAGTAAAAAGCCCATTATCATTCAAAAAGAGCCATTAAAACACAAGAGGATGCTCTCTAAAAAGGCATTGGTTTTAACCATTTTTCATACAAAATTATGCATGTGATGTTTTAGAAATCATGATTAAATAGAGAGATTATCAACAACTAATTAAAAAACGCTTTTGAACATTTTTGAAAAAGTGTATGCATTTTTAATATTTTTTGAAAAATTCATCTAATTATTTGGGCCTCAAATAAAAAATAAGATCAGATATATTTGTTGATATTTCAGCCGTTTCTGGACCGATTTTGACCAAATAAAGTTTATTCTGCCATTAAAATTGCATGTTCTCTCAAATTCGACACTCAGTTTTTCATTACCTCCCCAAAAAATTGTGATGTGCAGCGCCCTCTCTACCAAAACTAAACTACCCCTTTAATAACTGTCCATGAACTAATCTTTAAAATTAAAGACATAAGATGCTTTAGATAGTGTTTTCACATTCAAGCATTCATTCTTTTTCACAAAAAATAGCTTCATTTTTATATTCAGTTTAAATTTGCTGTCTCAGTGAAATTCTGGTGTGAGGTATTACTACAAAGACCACAAAAAGGGCATTTAAATGTACAATAGATTCAAAATCGATTCTGTCCCTAGTACTATGAGAATTTTATTAATGAAATACTGGAATATGTTTTGTTGATACTAGTTTTGTATTCCTTCTCTCGTACTCTGTTTAGTCCGATTTACTGGCCCTCTTCAAGTCAGGAGCGAGGTTCGAGTTCTTCATGATCTGGGACGAGAACGTTCCGGAGAACGTGCGGAAGGACGACCCCGTCTGCAAGAAAATTGAGTTCTACCTCAGCATTTACTTTGCCATCTTTCCCATCAAATATCACATGATCACTGGGAAAAAGGTAACTTTAGTAGCCCGGTCAGATATCAACGGATTGCGTAAACGAACGTCAAACGGGAGAGCTAAATTTTCCATCCGTTCGTCTCCGTTCGTATGCGTTTCTTGTCCGTTCCTTGTCCGGTGATGTACGTTGTTCTATGTTTTGTACATAAAGCAATGGAGACGACTTTCATCACCGGATAATTTCTTTTTTTGCAAATTTTCTATTCGTTGGGCATTTGTTTCCGCTATCTGTTGATATCTGACCAGGCCATTTAGTAGTAAAGTAAAGGTTTTATTTCCATTTAAAATAATGTATATAATTGGGAATTTATTAATTTCTTGTGCCCCATATGCAAACTGTAATACCTCTCATGAAATTGTAGGGTGTGATATGCGTAACTTTATGTAGGGCCCAACACTAACTTTTTTTCTCTACTGGCCCATTCAGGCAAGTTACATCATACATGTATATACAAAATTTACTCGCTCAACTAGAAAAATGAACATGCCCGCTTATACTTCTAGATGAGATTAACATGTATGGAATTACATTCTACTCTCGTAGATCATGCAGTTTCCTCATTGTGTGACCAAACTAGACCATTAATGAAATTTGACTTGCCCGACATTAATTTGACTTGTTCTGGGCAACTATATAGGCAAGTGCTAGACTTACCCTGCTTGAATACATTTAATTTATTTTCTCTTGCTGTGGAAAAGAATACAATCAATGATATAATATAATGTAATTGATTTCATTTAATGCATTGTATGTTTGTATAGGCCAAGAACAAACTTGAAGACACGATGGAGTAGTTTATGAAAAATCTTAATGAGACAAACTGGATAAACAATAAATAGAACTTATAATGAACTTTGTCTGCAGAGAAAAGCAATAAATGGAACAACATGATGTATGCACAAATAAGATACTTTTCATGTTTCTTTTTATAGGCCAAGAACAAACTCGAAGACACGATGGAGGAGTTCAAGAAATACCTTGAGAACCGGGGAGCCTCGCTCAGCCAGACGACAGAGTTCCTACCCTTCTACGCACTACCCTTTGTTCCGGACCCTACAAAGCACCCATCGTACAAGGAACTCTTTCAGGATAATTGGGTGTCAGATTTACAGGTGAAAAAAAAAAGAATGTCCGTGACAATTTGTTTTAGTTTGTTTAACCCATTTTTAACAGTTGTGTAAGGTGGGATACAGGTTATTGATCTTAAATGTTACTCTAGTGTTAAGCTGTGACTTGAACCTCCTAATGTACACAAGTTTACATTGATCAGTAAAACAAAAAATACTTGTTTTGTATGATCGTTTTCTTGTGTTTAGGTGAGACTTGAGAAGTTTATTGCGATCACGCTGCCAGCCCATCCCCAGCCAAGGCTCTTTGAGCTGTACAACGACATGAACAGCAAGAACTCAGAATTGTACTTGCAGACCTTAATTTTCACTTGCCCCGGGCAATGAGGCAAGTGCTAGTGTCCGTCGAGCACGCATATACACTGATTACCTTTTCCTTGTGTTTAGGTGAGACTTGAGAAGTTTATGGCGATCACGCTGCCTGCCCATCCCCAGCCGAGGCTCTTCGAGCTCTACAACGACATGAGCAGCAAGAACTCGGAACAGCTGCAGAAACTGCAGAACGCCATCGTGGACGCCGAGAAGCGCAACATGGTGTACGTCAAGAGGTACAACAAGATACAGGTCAGTTGAGCTTTATTATTCCTTTTTATTATAATTCAACATAGAATATTAATACTTAGATTTATATAGCGCCTACTAATGATTGATTATCATCTCTGAGTGCTTTACATTATTACCCAGGTCATCTGCCAGTGAATGCAGGAATATCATCCTAAGAATAAAATACTTTGGTACTAATATTTATTAAACAAAATCCTGATCAGGGCATTTTTATTGAGCATCCATATTTTCGAAATTTTAAATATAAAACAGTTATCTTTCGACATGTGTGTTATCAATTCTTTGAATGTTTTAACCCATTCAGAACTAGTCCCGAAAATACTCGGACAAGGGTCTATGGAGAATGAATGTTATACCAAAAATTCTGTCCTGAATGGGTTAATTCTTTCCTTTTGTTAGTACATTACAGTTTTTATGCCTCCGCCAACGAAGTGGCCGGAGGCATTATGTTTTCGGGTTGTCCGTCCGTCCGTCCGTCCGTCCGTCCGTCCGTCCGTCCGTCCGTCCGTCCGTCCGTCCGTCCGTCCGTCCGTCCGTACGTCCCGTTTTCGTTCTCGCGATATCTCAAGAACCGGTTGACGGATCAATTTCAAACTTGGTATGAGTGTACATATTGGGGTGACAATGATCTGATTAGATTTTGGGGTTCATGAGGTCAAAGGTCAAGGTCACAGGACTCAATATATGTTAAAAAATGCCTCGTTCTCGCGATATCTCTAGAACCGGTTGACAGATCAAATTCAAACTTGGTATGAGTGTGTATATAGGGGAGATAATGATCTGATTAGATTTTGAGGTTCATGAGGTCAAAGGTCAAGGTCACAGGACTCAATATATGTGCAAAAATGCCTTGTTCTCGCGATATCTCTAGAACCGGTTGGTGGATCAATTTCAAACTTGGTATGAGTGCACATATTGGGGTGACGATGATCTGATTAGTCAGATGTTGGGGTTCATGAGGTGAAAGGTCAAGGTCACAAGACTCAATATATGTGCAAAAAAGCATCCTTCTCGCGATATCTCAAGAACCATTTGACGGATCAATTTCAAACTTGGAATGAGTTACATACACATCGGGGTGGCAATGATTAGATTAGATTTGAGGGGTCATGAGGTCAAAGGTCAAGGTCACTTATGCAAAAATGGCTTGTAATGGCAAAATCTCTAGAACTAAATGTCAGATTTCAATCTAACTTGGTACCTGAATTTTTCTTGGGAGCCAATGTAGCCATCAAAGTTTGGGGTCTATGGTCAAGGTCACATAACTCAAAATATATATATGAAAAGAAAAAAAAAATTAAGTGCACGTTATTTTGGGCTTGATATTAAAAATTGCGTCATAGCGGAGGCATAATTTTCGACTGCGCGCAGTCGAAGATCCATCTAGTTTGGTTTGATATTTATCAGAGATTATGATGTTTCTTTTTTCATGGATTGTTATCCCATGCAGGCCGACTACCACAATCTGATAGGCATTACTGCCGAGCTAGTGGACTCCCTGGAAAGCTGTATCAAAGGAAATCAGGTAAAAAGTAATGGTTATAATATCCTATTTGTGCTTAGTAGTGCATTTGGAACAACTGCCATTTGTGCAATATAGTGCTTTATTGCAGAAGTCTCTAAGCACTCAGAGCATTAATACCTTGGATTTCGCCGAGCTACCATGATGGGGCGCTTATAAGCATTTCAAGGAATAAATTCCTGCCAATTAGTATCCATTAACTACACCTGGGTTTGAGAGCAGCAAATGATGACACACGCAGTACCCCGGGTACCGTTGTACCCCGGTATCTCGCGTTGTGTAGCGCCATCTTGTGTCCACTCGAAGTACAACCATATTGCGTTGTGCATGCAGTGCAGCGCGCGATTGTATGCACGCTATACCCCGGTACAGCCCTAAAAAATAAATAAATATTTAAACAAAACGGTGGATTTTTCGTTTGGTACCCCAGGGTACCATTTATGTCGTCAAATGTGGATGAAGTGTCTTGGTGGAGGACACACGTGCCACGCCTGGGAATTGAACCCCCGACCTTCGTATTGAATGCCCGAACCAATATACCACAACACTCCCACTAAAGGTAGTGATAAAATGTGCAGTAAAACCTGTCTTAGCAGCCACCTGTCTATTACAGCCCATCTTAATATAACGTGCCGGCTACCAAAAGTGATCCCCTGCAGAGAAAAACAATGTTATGAAACCTAATTATCTATCTTTAGAGGCCAACTTTTTTCAGTGGTCAATTTTCTTGTTTCACTTGGGTGGTCACTTTACACTGGTTTGACTGTGTACAGTGCAACTTCTCCAAGTAATAGCGTTGAATTTAGAATAAAGCCCTCGTCTGACCTACACAGCTACTGTCTTGGCAAATAAACTGGAAACAGATACCACTTGAAGTCTTGGAACGATTGCCATGAATTATTTATTGTAGGGTGAATGAGAAGAAAAAAATCTGCCTACAAATGTGTTAAAAGTCTGTTAAACTGATGATAGAGAAAAAAATGTACATTTAAAAAACATTGACTTGATAGATTGTCTATCTCTATTTGTGACCGGCTATAGCAAAACCCTGCACTTGTCGGTAAAATCAGAATGTAGATTTTCATACCATTGGCAAGGCCTCATCACAAGCTTTCATTTGATGCTTTTGTTCAAACAGATTGGTCAATAATTGGCGAAGATATGATTGTTTCAATTTTACAATCATAGGTCTTTTACACATGTTATGTGAACTTAGAATGCCCATTTCTTCAAAACATGAATTTCTGACAAGTGCCAGGTTTTGCTATAGCCAGTCCCATTTAATAATAAAAGTTAATCATGATTTGTTTGTGTTTTGTTTTCCCTAGGTAACCCCTGAGTATGTGCAGAGTGTTTGTCAGAGGCTGTTCTCCAATCAGCTCAGTGAATCGGTCGACATCACAAGACCTGCCACGGTGAGTAATTAATTTCTCATTCTTTGGGGTTTTATTGAAACATTAACCCGTTCCCTTCGAGATTCTGAAATCCCTTAGACTTTGTACATAGCCCACTCGGTTCCCGTAATCAAGGGGTTTACTTGTTTACCTAGAAATCTTAAGTCATGAATTGGCATATTTATAGGTATATCGATAGTATACTTTTAGTATTATCTTTCAGGTGATACCATATTATATATTTGATAAGTCTGCAGTCAGAAAATCGACTTTTAGATTTTAGTAATGAGTTTATAATAATGTTTGGACCCGAGTATACCAGATTCTCGCTTCTGAATGTGCTGAACGGGAGACGAGAATACGCTGTTCAAGGAAGAAACTGGTTAAATCAATTCATGTTTAAATAAAGGTGTTTATCGTATTGGGATGGGTTAAGTACAGACTACATTAACCAAATCACTTCCGGTAAAGTACAACAAATCATTAACTGTACAACAAGTTAAATTACACTCTTAAATAATTTATTTTCAAACCATGACATGCTCTTAATTATTATTTGTCCTGTTTTTTCCCCCTTTTTCCCAAATTTTAGGCTGCAGCAGTGCTGAAAATGTCAATGCAACAACATAGGTATGACATGTTTCCATTTGTATTTGTGCATGTTAGTACTTGAATATGAAAATGTGATGCCAAGTTTACCCGCCACATACTGTACATTATGTTATGCTATTGGCATGTTCCCCTTGACATTACAGTAGTTGTTGATTTATATTAAAGGTGCATGTTATGGGTTCACTCATTTTATGGCTCAGTACTTTGTACAGTTGAACCTGCATGTCTATACACTTTAAGATCACCCAAGTGGTACAGAGTAGAGAAATTATAGTCAGGTTCATTTTACTTGTGTTTGGAATGCCATGCACTCCTCAGTCATATGTTTTAGAAAGTGACATATACATTTATACATGTACAGTATATACTAGTAGAAAGTTCAGTTTATGTCACCCATCCATCAAAGATATGAAAAGATAAATAGTAATAGTTCAAAACAGATCATAATAAATGTAATAATATGTAAGATGAATGTGCATGCACGCAGTAATTTCTTGTGGGGTATTAATGTCATAGCAGACAGAATTAGTGTCTGGGATGTTAAAGATTAAAGAAGAATATAGTGCACTTTAAAAATACTTTGTAATTCTAGATATATGACATTGCCTATTATTCACCTAAATTACATTTACTGCATGTCAATTCCATTTGAGAAAAAAGAAATGTTTCCAGATTGTTTTATTGACAATATAGAATACAAACTGTGCATGATTATTGAATGAATATGAATATCATAAATGGATGAAATGGAATGCTTGCATGTGTATAGTCCCAATGATCGAGTAATTTGTATGCATGTCAATATTGCTTTAATATTCACTAATTGTTAATGTGATCCATGAACTTTGTCAAATTCAACCACAATCATACAGTGATTAATGTAACAGGAGAATAAAATAGGTTTTGAATTTTCAAACGTCTCCCTAATTATGGAGTTGTTCATTCATTCATTCATTCATTCAAAATCTTTCTAGGAAAACTTTTTGATTGTAATAAACATCAATGGATCAATAGGTGATACGATATGACATGAATTTTCACTTTTGTCACTAGGTTATTTTCTATGAAACTATCACACAGAAATATCTTAAAATTACATTGGGGATATGATTTTAAGTTTCACTTTTAGGAGAATCTTGTAAAGTTAATGGATCACTTTAGCAGCTAGAACACATCAAGTAGTGTTGTAAACTTGTAATGCTATGCATGATAACGCTGAATGCTAATCCTTGGTTTGTTTTGGTTGTTGATCCTCAGTACGATCCCAGAAGAAGTCAGGTGAGAGAATCCCCTCATTTTTATTGTTTTATTATAAACAATTAAGAACAAAAAACAATTTTGATTGCCAAATTTTTTCAGTTTTCTGCATGTTTATATCAGGGATGTAAGTTTTCCGGATTTTGACAGAAATCCGGATTTTTTATAAAATTCTGTTTTTTTTTTTTTATTATTTTTTTTAAAATTATTTTTTTTAAATTTATTTTATTTATTTATTTTTTTAAATTTTTTTTTTTTTTTTTTGGATCGACAAACGTGTCCTTAATTACAAATTACAATCAAAACCTATCCATCGTGTTACTAAAAACTGCAAAGTTCAAAAGCAAATTTGCAAAATTTTCCTGCAGGGGCGCTGCTATGGGGCAAGGGCGCTGCCCCTGCAACCCCGCCAGGGGGCTACCGCCCCCTGGACCCCCAATTTCTGGATTTTTTTTAAAGCTCCACTTACATCCCTGTTATATACAGTGGAACCTTATTTCAAAGAGCTCTTATATAACAACACTTTCTCATACCAACTAAATGTTATTTTGCTTGCCCAAGCTCTTTTAAGTTACTTTTTTTTAATCCGATAAAATGAGAATCCTGATCTAACAAGATAATACCCAAGGTGCTCTCTGTAAAGAGTTCCACTGTTAACAGAACTTTAAATAAGTTATTCAGATTTCTTTTTTTAAATGGTAAATTTGTTTTATGACTCCTATCATAAATACCTTTCATGATTCATGCTTTAGGGTAATGTCTATTTATGTTTGATAAATTAAATTTGTTATTTTGTTTAAAAATCTTAGACAATTTTGTGAAGATGATTGTAAGAAGAAGGTACAACAAAATGTATTTTAGCCAATAATAGAGATTGACTGTTGGGACTAAATGGCCTTGTTAAGCATGAAAAGTAAAGTAGAGTTTTCCCAATTGTGGTGTCCTAAAGCAAGAACAGAGTAGCCCCAAACAAAGAAAACCAAACAGTAATCAAATCTCTATTTTTGTTGCCCAGATTGGCAAGTAAAATTTAGCAGAAGAGAAATCTGGTGGCCCAAATAAAGCTCATTATTATTGACCGCAAGCTATTGGGCCGTTGCTATCTTCCAATCCTATTTTGAGCTATTTCATTGTCAACAATGCACTAATCAACAGTGTCACTCTATAAACTTGCAATAACTTTGTACTGTGAGTTTTTAAAAAGCCTTTTGTTTGCAATCAATATTTATTTTCAGAGATGACCTGCCCATCCTTGCCTCGCTGGACTTCAAGAAAGTTAAAGGTGACATGGTGTCCGCAGAAAGTAGGAGAAGGTCGCTACTGCTACAGGCTCTCAGATGGGTAGGTGATCGGTACTACATTTAGGTTTGAATACAAGGATCTAGTAAATATGTTAAGATATGGAAACAAATTTTAAAAAGGTTGATCAAATGTGTAATTCTGTGATCTGATATGTTCATGGAGTGATATGTGAAAATTTCATCATGGTAAATGAATGTCATATTACCAAGTAATGCGCGATAATGCAAAGTGGTATTTGACGACACACGCGGTACCCCGGGGTACCGTTGTACCCCGGGGTACTGCGTTGTGTAGCGCCATCTTGTGTCCACTCGAAGCACAACCGTATTGTGTTGTGTATGGAGTGCAGCGCGCGATTGTATGCACGCTATACCCTGGTACAGCCCTAAAAAATAAATAAATAATTAAACAAAATGGCGGATATTCGTTTGGTACCCCAGGGTACCATTTATGTCATAATTTGCCAATTACTCACTTTGTACACAGTTGAAAGAATCCCAGGGAGATTTTCAAATCTGAACACTTTAATCATAAATATTCTTATAAGAGAAATTTAGAAAATCAATACGTGTTCCATGCCTCTATTGGTAATACAATACAACTAGTTACAGTATGTGCGAACTGCTAGAGTTCTAAGTAAGTTTTTGTGGATTTTGACAATAATATAAATAGATCACTTTAACTTTGTCAAATTTAACCAAAATCACATGGAGCTTTCACAATTATCTTGTTCCTTGTTGTTTAGCTTATGCTAACAAAATAATGAAATGAGTGTTGATTTTTCAAAAGTTTCCCTAATTGTGGAGATCTTTATGATTAAACAAAAAGTGTTCCAGGAAAATTTTCTGATTGTATTAAAAATCACTGAGCAGTAGTTGATACAATCTGACATCTATTTTTACCCTTTCTTTAGATTAACAGTGTTCTTTTTCAATGAAACTTTCTGTCACGTGGGTGACTTTTTTTTGTTTTTGTTTTCTACTGCTACTCTAGACCTCAGAAAAGAACACATCGAGAAGAACGTTTAACGTTTCAAAAATAAGTTGAATCTTCAAACATAATTTCTAGTGTTCACAGAATGGTATGAATAATCAAAAATTACATAACTGTGATCTGGCGATCCTCAGTTCGGTGCCGCCGTCGTCGCCCCGGTCTGCCGACCCGTCCGTCGTCCGTGTCCTTGTCAGTCTGAGCAGGGCCGCTTGACTGTCCCTTGGTAGCCCACGCCGACTTGGCCTCTCAGCTTTGCTTGTCCTCCGGTCCTCAGTCCAGCTACCAGACATTGCGTTGTCCGCGACGCTGCATACTCGACCCACGCAGTGTTGACTTGATTGAGTAGACGGCGACTTGGCTAGGCGAGCTTATGGTTTATCGCGGTTGGGGCGTGCCTCTCGCCTCGATGTGGAATTCCCCCAGAGAAAACGTTTGCCCCTAACGGAGATCTATACTGCTTGCTTGACTCAAGTGCTCTCCCCGATTACTTCGATTCCCCCTCTATTTATACCATTTCCGAACTAATCAAATTACTTTAAAATATGTGCCAAGCTGGCAACCATGCAAGCAAAAATATCTCTACATAACAATAAACCCACAATAGGAATTCAGAAACAGGCCCTAAAAGCTTTTAAGACGTCTAGACAGGGCTATTACATAACATGCAAACAATTTCTATAAACAGTAGAAGTTTCTCGATCGTGCAAATAATAAACTAGCTAACTGAACTAAACAGGCTTAAATATCTCTATAACAAATATAAACCTGCCCTAGGAATTCAGAAACAGGCCCTAATAGCTTTCAAGACGTCTAGACAGGACTATTACATAACATGCAAACAATTTCTATAAACAACAGAACTTTCTCGACTGTGCCAATCCTGACCTAGCTAACTAAACTAAACATGTTTAAATGACTAAATAAAGGCCTTTCTAATAATAAAGCCTTGTCTGGCCAAAAGACTATTATGCAACAATTCTATACATTTAACTTCCCTAGCCAAGACCCGCCTAAATTACCAAGGTTACCAGCCGACTTGGCTGATTGAGTCTAAACAAAGGACTGTTACACAACAACTCTACATTTGACTTCCCTAGCCGGACCCGCTTAAATTACCAAGGTTACCAGCTGACTTGGCCGATTGAATCTAAACAAAGGACTGTTGCACAACAACTTTATACACTTCACTATTCTAGCCGGGCCCCCTTCAACTATCAATGCTACCAGCTGACTTGGCTGATTGGGTCTAAACAAAGCATTACGCTACCCTCTACGTTAAAGGCACATTCTAATTAAAGGAAACCTCCAGTATTTGTATATTAGCAATTTCTTTCTTACATTAAATAACAAATAAATTTCTATCCTGACACTTTCACTCATCACTTAGGAGAATCTTACAGTAATATTTGGTATATGATTGATATCTCAAATAAAAAACCTTTGGACAAAAATCTTATAAAGTTAACGGATGTACTTTAGTTAACACCTTTCCTATTGACATGTACCAAGCATGGTGGCTTAGCGGAATAGAGAGTCCGCCTCATGCACGGGAGGTCCCGGGTTCGAACCCAGACCACGTCATACCACAGACTTTAAAAATGGTACCTTCTGCCTTCTAGCCAGGCGTTCGGCACGAGTTACCAGAGGACTGGCCCCCTTCTGTAGCTGTCGCAACATTTAGTAGACGTGTGGCCTAGGGCTAATGAATCAGGGATAGCTAGCACCACCTTATGTGCCAAAATTGGCACGGGAAGGACTGTAACTTTTGTAACTATTGACATGTTCAAATGCTCTTTATACATGTATGAACAGGATTTTGATGATGTGGTTGACAGCCATTATTGCATTTTATATATTGTATACTTTTATTCAGCGTTTAACGCGGAGTGAGCCTGGGGAGCAAAGAGGCGAGGTGATTTCCGCGTTCATCAAGAATGACGTTCTAGGCTGTGCACACTCGGGCTCGCATAGGGTGAGTTTACATCAAATAATTGTGTGAACCCAATTTATACGCACAAACTCATTGAACATTCACTGCGTGGTATTGTAAGAGTTGATAATTTATGTTTATGGAAATGGGTTGTTTTGAACGGGCTAAGGTGGACATGAATGCAAAATTCTATGCTTTATTTTGTTGTTTGGACGATGAAGTGTGCCTTGTATGATATTGGGTTTTTTTTTGTAGTGGAGATCTGCCAAACTTGCTACAATCTACAGACATCAGAATAGAATTGGCGCACTCCCAGATGTTTGGCGAAACGGAACCATGAGGCCATATTGGTTCCGTAAGTGGTGGTAATTAATTGCATTGTTTATGAATTATACAACCCTTTGTAAAGTGTTGGGTATCTATTTGATATCACACAACGGTACCGAAACATATAACTATGTGCAAGTTCTTTGCCTGGTGGTCCCCTTTAAAATGAACAAACAAAAAATACTTTTTTAAAGAAAAGCTGCATCACTTCAGAGATCACTCGCACATGTCCCTAAGTTGATTTATTATCCTTTGGGTTTGTTTCAGGTTTAAATTTTTAAAGCATTGGAAAAGGATCATTGGGATGGACAGCCATCACAAAAGCTTTCTAGCTCAGTACCCAGAGCACCGATCCAGCGGTCCCGGGGTCTCGGGTTCGAACCCTGGGGAAGCCCAATTTTCTTTGCTCATTTTCATTAAATTTATTTGTTCTTTGCCTGGTGGTCCCCTTTCAGGCCAAGGTGATTGAGATGTTGAACTCCACGGCCGATGAGGTCATACAGCAGTACACAGCCAGACTCTTCAATGCCTTCGCCTCTCTCTCCGTCGGTAAGTTGACCGGTTCCCTTCAAGCTTCTGAAATCCCCATAGACTTTGTACATACATGTAGACCACCATGCAGGTTCCCATAAGTAACGGGTTTACCTGTTCCCTTCAAGATTCTGAAATCCCTATAGACTTTGTACAATAGACCACCAGGTTCCCATAATCAAGGGTGAACCCTTGCTTATGGGAACCTGGTGGTCTATCAAAACCCAATTTTGGTATGAACCAAGGGGCTGATTTAAGCAAAGATTTAAGTTCACCTGATGATTATGAGATATTGTTATCTCCACAGCTCTATGGCATTTGTTTGTATTGTGTGATGCAAAAATGTGAGCTTGGCATTCAAGGAGTTAACGCATGTAACACCAGCTAGGTTCCAGTATACAAATGATGCGCAGGTATGAGTGGGTCGGTAGGAATTGTTTGCACAAGGTAACTATGGAACTGTTAAACACACGAGGCGAAGCCGAGTGGGTTTAGACTAGTTTCCATAGTTACCGCGTGCAAACAATTCCACCGACCCACAAAATAAACTTGCGCATCATCTGTTTTATAGAATGGGCATTGTTACGCCCCCCAAAAATTCAAAAAATTAAAAATTAGAAAAATTACCGGATGCATGAAATAATTTTACCGGATGAATGAAATTTTTTACCGGACGCATGAAATTTTTTACCGGACGCATGATTTTTTTACCGGACGCATGACATTTTTTACCGGACGCATGACATTTTTACCGGACGCATGACATTTTTACCGGACGCATGATTTTTTTACCGGACGCATGACTTTTCATGCATCCAGTGTAATTAATTGTCTGCACAAATTTTGCTCTCAACCAATCAGATTGCAGTGATTTATCAACCCATTCTATAATAGTGAATGAATTAACCCAGTTGTTACTGAAACCTGGGGATGTACGTTCACAAAGATTTTAAGTTGAACAGTTTAGAGCCACCGCATTCAGGTTTCATGCCACAAAAATGTGAAAAAACATGTTTTTTCTTGGCCAACTGGGCCACAATTTTTTTTATTTTCTAGCATTTGTTTTCCTATCAAGACAAGTCACTAGAATGCTCATTCAGACAGTCTCTTATCTTTTCTCTGTCAGGTTAGGCCGATTAAATTGAATTTGATCTAATTGAATTGAATTCAGTGGAATTTAATTTAATTGAGATGAGTTGTGTTAACCTTCTCAAGACAAGTTGCTGAAATACTCAAAGTTGGGCTGTCTCTTTTCTTTTCTCTCCTGCATCAGGCCGTAACTACCTGGGTAAATTCCCGCATATTGTGGAGACTCTTCAAGTTACACTGCAGTCCGAGGACCAAGATTCCATCACCAGAGAGAATGCCCTGGGCGCCTTGCAGAAACTCAGTCTCAAGTACGTGCATATACATTTTTTTTTTTGCTATTAAGTTTGTTTTTGTTTTGTTGATACATTGCAATTATAAGTATCAAACTATTTTAATTTTCTGTTCATTTCAAATGTTTTGTTGTTACCACTCAATTATGAGTATACATTTATTTCAGTATTGTCTGTGTATTTCTGCAATTGAATTCAAACTTTGTGTTGTGGACGATTGGATAAGGGACACTGCTTCTTCTAAATTAATGTCATTTTGGAATTCAAGTAATTCCAAAAGAAAAGGTGTAACTGTAACCGTACTTGCAATTCACTACAAACCAATTCAAGGCAATGTTCATTCAGCAATTCTCTCTCTAATTATGTTTTCCACGTTGCCCTCGGCAGGAGACATCTGCAGACGTTGATGATAGAAGGCGGTATAATCATCTGGCTCGTCAGCGTGCTCGAAGACTCCGACTCACTGTCGGACTACACTCTGGAATACTCCATAGCGCTTCTCATGAACCTGTGCCTCAGAACTTCAGGTACAGTACATAAGCGGGGTTAATATGACTTGAAAGTATGCTCCTAGGGGAGTTGAGAATGTACACCGTTTCATGATGTGGGTTTAAACTGTACCTGATGACTATGGGTAAAAGTAGCACCTGTGGGGTGTTGCATAAAGAGTTGTGAACAATCGCCAAGTTGTGATTAATCGCAAGTCATAAAATGCACTTTAATGAGCAAATTCAATTGACTCATATGCGCATATTTTCTGACATCCCCCTTTGGGTTTGTGTCAAGTTTATAGTAGCTTCTGACCATCACGAGCATTGAAAACGAAGGAGTTACAGGTATGAACACCGACACTAAGTCTACCTATAGCTCAGTTGGTAGAGCAACGGTCTTACAATTCAGAGGTTTTGGGTTCAAATCCCAGAGAAACCCTATTTTCTTTGCTCTTTTTCAATCAATTTCTTGTGATTATTGTTCCCTGCTTAGGAAAAAGAAAGTGTGTTGATGACAAGACCAGAATCCTACACGTTCTGAGCGACCTCTTGGGCCACGAAGATCATGAGGTGAGAATAAATTCACTTTATATATATAGGAAATGAATATATTACTGTTTGAGCATAATTGTAAAGTAAAAAACAATACTGTATAGTCTCCATGAATAGTATCGACACATCAACAGAGTTATATTTGCATGTTTCAACCTAAATATTTATCATAATTGTAAATGAAAGCTTATCTCACAATCCACTGGGCCTTATAGTATGGAATTGATAAATGGGATCAATTTATCAAATTTCACAAATATACGAGCACTTGGAAGCGAATCATTCTTATATGTCCTTATTCAATATACTTTCAGTTAATCTTAAAGCCAAATAACTATATTGGGAAAATTACCGAAAACATCTATATTGGCCAAACTAATTGGTCAATATTGTTGAATTAGTATAAAAAATGGTTTGTGTGGTTGAATCTGAACCTTAGTATTGTTATATGCAGAAATTTCCGAAGAAATCCAATGCACGCCAGCAAAATTTGGCCTAAATTCATCGCCCGTTCGCACCTGTCCGCGCCGCAAGCCCCCGCTAGCGCTGGGCTGGAGATATCGACAAGCCCGCATAATCTTTTGCAACACATACGCGGTTCTTCACGCGGTTAAATTGAACTTTGTCATCAATGGTTTTATTTTGGAGCCTATTCATACTCAATTAGTCAATTTCAAAGCATTTTTGTCCAAATCTTTATTTCAAACCAACCAAAACACTTGCAGAACAATATGAAATAATTACTACTCTTGTTTACCTTTGAAGGGCCAGTTCAGTTTTGGCATAGAAGGTGCTTAGAGAAATACATTTTTTTGTGAGCTAATGAAAAACTAAGTGTAATATTTGGAAGAGCATGTGATTTTAAATCGGTTCAGAAAGAGCTGAAATATCAATAAATATATCAGATTTATGCAAATCTTTTCACTTGCATATTGCATCAATTTGTAAAAAATCAAAAGTATTGATATAAGTCAAAGAACCTTGTTTCCCGTGTTGAAAAGTCATGGAAAAGTCATGGGATTGACTTGAAAAATAAGTATATACAATGTAATATGAACCTTGTAATGTTTATTTTGTAGATCCGACCCTATGTGAATGGCACTCTGTACAGCATCCTCTCCATACCAGAGATCAGGGAGGAAGCAAAAGCTATGGTAAGTTTAAGGACACCTCTAACAAATTGTGTAAAACTGTCTTATTAATTATCTAAATAAAAGTGAGCAAGTTCTAAATCCTCAGTTCGGAAATGTTTTTACAAAAACTTATATTTGTATTAAATGGTGATGTATATATGTGCACTAAGTTAGAATATGAAGTGAGAATTTGTACCGTTCGATGATCTAATGTGATTTTTATTTTTTTTTTATTTGAAGGAAAACAGTATCGGGGAATCATTTTTTTGTTGTCATTGTTGAAGAACTCATTAACTGTATGTTGTAAGAATTTGAAGAAAGAGGGGATGGGGGTATAAACTTTTTTGTTTTTCCATTGTCGATTAACAATTTACTGATCTAATTTGTTTAATTTGAAGAAAAGCGGATTGGGTAATCATCCGTTTGTTTTTTTATTGTGAATTAACTAATTTGATTGTGTATTTTTGAATAATATGAAAAATGAAAGGATTAGGGAATAATAATTTTTTGTTATTGTCGCAGGGAATGGAGGATGTTCTGAAATGTTTCATCAAGGAAGACACACCAGAGATGAACAGACAAATCCACTTCATCATCAAGCAACTCAACTCGGGTAAGGGGAATAAGAATGCCAATTACAATACTTACAACAAAAAAACTATCTGGGGATGTTTTACATAGATTCTATAAAGGTGAACTTAACTCTAAGTTGGACCTAGCAATTATGGAAAGCCATTTGTAGCCTTGAAATAAAACATATAAAGCCAAAAATACAAGTATCTAAAACCTCCAACAAAACTTTATATTAATAATTTCAAGGCTCCTTGATTATAACAAATATTATTGATTTTAATCAAAATAGATATGCCTTTTAAAAGAACTGTTTCAACAATTTTACAAAGAAACTAATGGCTTTCCATAATATTTAGGTCCAACGAGTTAAGTTCAACTTTGAATCTAGATGTGAAGCATGTTTGGCCTGGAAGATGAAGAAATATTGTTGAAATACAAACTGGAAAATGTTATATTTACATGATTCAATCTATGAGTTTGTCGATATAAAAAAATGAAAGCCAGGTTCTCGTTTTATTAAACATTAGGTGTATAGTATGATAACAGCAGGCTTTCAAGTGGTCCTACTTTTCCTACTTTTTCCTACTTTTTTGCACAACCTCCTACTTATCCTACTTTTTCCCCAAATTTCCTACTATTTCCTACTTTCTCCTACTTTTTTGTGTAACCAAAAAAAAAAAAAAACATTGTGCGAGGCTATTATTATGCAGGAGTAGTGTGTAATTGTTGCAGGTTCTCACAGAAGGTGTGTGTAGTCCACTATGATTGTTTCACCATCACCAGTCTTCTTTGTAGAAAAACATCAGCCAGAAGACTTGGTGCGTGCCTCAGCTCTGCTGCTGTGTGTTCCCAAAAATCAAATATGGGATTGGTGCATTAAAGTGGTGAGTAAAGATCATGAGCGTCGATCACAGGGGGAATGGGGGGATATATCCCCCCCCCCAATATTTGAGGTGGGGGATAACCTGTATTATTATTATCCCCCCCCCCCCCCAGCTCCAACATTTGAGCTTCAAATATAGTTTTGAATATTAAAATAAAGGGACATTGCCCTCTATTATCCATTATGTGAAAGTTGATACAATTAAACCACATATTGAGAGTGCTCATCTGCCAAAATTCAAAATCTTCTGGGGGCTATGCCCCCTGGATCACCATTATAGTAATTTGACCCAGTCCACCGAACATGTATACAATCTTTATTCAGGAACTTTTGCTATGCCCACTCAAATTTAAATAACTAAAGAACTAACCATCTAATAGCTAACTAGGTTTTCTTTTTAAATATGGACAATATCTTTAGTTCTGTATATCAGAAATCCAAAAGCTTCTGAGGGCTCCGCCCCCTGGACCCCCATTATAGTAATTTGTCCCGGTCCCCTGTACACTTATAAAATCTTTATTCAGGAACTCTTGCTATGCCCACTCAAATTCAAATAACTAAAGAACTAACCATCTAATAGCTAACTAGGTTTTCTTTTTAAATATGGACAATATCTTTAGTTCTGTATATCAGAAATCCAAAAGCTTTCGGGGGCTCCTTCCGCCCCATGGACCCCCATCCCATTGTGATTCCATTCAGGGTTCCATCCAGGTGCTTCCAATTTGCATGTTATCGTCAAATTAAAAAGCATGGGACCCCATACCCCCTCCCTCCTCCGGTCATACAATCCCCGCTGGGTTGGTCACTTCGCTCCCTCGCCAAAGTTGAAATGATGTATCATTCCCCCTATGGAGAGAAGAAATCAACGCCTATTGTACAGACCAAGATATATGATCAAGAGTAATGGTAAGTAGCAATGAAAACTTCTCCGAAAATCCCGCGCACATCCTACTTTTATCCTACTTTAGGCCTCTAATGTCCTACTTTTGTCCTACTTTTTAGGAAAAATTGGTCCTATTTTTCTCCTACTTTTCCAGTTAGGCCCACTTGAAAGCCTGTAACAGCGATTTCACATATTATATTACAGATATGATCATACAAAATATTTTCAATATTACACATGTTAATTGTGAACCCCTTCCTGACTACACAAACCAGGTGGTTTGTGTACATACAAAGTCAATAGAGATTTCAGAATCTCAAAGAGACCCGATTAAAATGAGGAGGCCGGAGCCAATCAAGAAAGCAGAGCTTGTTAATGAAAGGTGCATTGAATATTTACAGTAAACAAATTATGTGTGAAAATGTATAGAACCAAAAAGTCATAGACAGTACGTCACAGTGAAATAGGAAGTGCTCATTTTCTCCCTTTTTTTCTCTCTCTCTTACAGATGTGGTGGCAGATGATGCCGACTCGGATGATGAAGATGATGAGGATGAGGTAAGGACTGTCAAACGAGATGGAGTGTGAGAGAAAAGTAATTCTCAAGCAAGCCTCTGACTGACTAATGATAAGATCTACAGTAATGCCTTTCTTTAAATAGGTAAACAAGCATTTTATGTATCAACATAAAATGCTTGTGACTTACAAATGTAAGCCCAGTGTACATGGAGCTGAGGAGACCCATATTTACTAGTTTTCAGTAGGATCCATCAGTGTGCATTGATAGAGCCAATTCATCATGTTGAATCGGCTCAACTGATCGGACCAATTACTGGCCTGATTGAGAACTAGTTGGATTAGGTCAAGTCGGCTTTAGTTGTATTTTAGTGGCTATTATGCTTTTGAGGGAGTTGAGATAGTGCAGCAGGTGATATTTAGGTTTGAACTGTTGTAATGCACATTGGAGTAGTGCAACAAGATTGCGAGTTTGCATTGAAATCCTGTATGTTCAATTCATGCGATCATTTGTCTACAAGGTCATTTTGTTATCGTCCCACAATGCATTTTTCTGTTGCCAGGAGGACCAAGACCAAGATGCGATGAAGGGGGACCAGGACAAAGCAGAGGTGGTCAAACCCAATGAACTTTAACCCGTTAAAGACGGATCATGTTTTCCAGATGGAAAGGTTTCTCACATTAAATTTGTCAAAGTTAATGGATCACTTTAAATCATGTTAAGCTACACGATAAGGTTTTGACCTTGGATGACTTTTGATGTTCTATGATGCGTTGGAGATGGACCTGGACAAAGCAGAGGACGTCAAAACCCAACATGGAGTACTTAAAAAAAAAAAAAATTACAGTGACTTAAACAGTGAGCAGTGAGCATCCAGCGTTTAACCTATGTCGGTGAAGTGCAAAAATACAATAATTGTATAAATTATTACTATTATTAAATAATTATATTAAAGCTACAAGATAAAGTTTTGACCGTGGATGACCGATGATGTTATTTCTCTGTTACCAGGAGGATCTAGACCAAGATGCGATGGAGGCAGACCTGGACAAGGCAGAGGTCGTCAAACCCCAGCAGGGAGAACTGAGCGGAGAGAAGCTACTCATGGCTTACTATATGTGGGTAAGTTGATCACTGCCTGCAGTCAAACCTGTCAAAGCAACCACCTGTCTATATAAGCAGCCAACCTGCCTATAGTGGCCATCAAAATTGACCCCATGCATGCAGAGAAATGATATCTTTTAGGACCTTTGTATAGTGGCCACTTTTTCTGTTCTCCTCAGGTGGTCACCATTTATAAACGGGTTTGAATGAATGTTTTGTTGCATTCATTTACTCTATGAAAGTATGAGTATATCCAGCTTTGAGGATACGGTATTGATTAAAATTAGAACCAGAGGTAGTCAAGTATAAATGGGTACCTTTGTCGGGTGTAAATTAGCCTGTTGAGCCAATATGGTTGCTTCAGGCTAGTATGTTCCCCAGGGAGTTGAGAAAGTGCACAGGGTAATTGTGCAGGTTTGAAATGTACCCGGATGACCAGGGGTAATAATGATAATGGTGAACCAGGGAATAATTTTCCTGGTATCACATCGCAATTTGCTATGCATTTTTGCATGACTGCTATACAAAATATCTTTTGTGTAGCAGTTTTCTTCCATAGAAGTGTACAGAATTTCATTTGAAATATTTATCCATCGGCTGAAATTGCTAATCAAATTTCAGGAGGAAAATTATTCCCTGTGAACTGTAAGTGTCTGCGGTATAAATATAGAATTACTATGATTATTATTTAGCCTGATATCATGAATTTTAAATCAAACCAATGAGTACAATCTGGGGTTTGTATATACATGTATATCTTTTCAACTGGAAAAAAAAAACTGTAAAGAAGGAAAAGAAAATATGGGATCGAACAAGGGGTAATGCAGTTAGTTTAGACAAGTGAGGGAGAATTTCTTGGGGCTTCCAATTCTACCTGGCCCCAAAATTTATCTTGTTTTGTTGAATTTATCTGCAACCCTTCTTTGTGCAGTTGTAGGAAGCCTGGTGAGCCATACAATTACAGTCGAACCTGTCATAGTCACCACCTATCTATAGCAGTCAACCTGTTTATAGTGGCTACTAAAAATTGATCTTCTGCCGAGAAAAAAAATGCAGCTGTGGAAGTGGAACAGTGTTTATAGAAGATACCTGTCTACAATAGCCACCTATTCTTGTTTTCATTGGGCAGTCACTATACACAGGGTTGACTATTTACCATGTTTTTTCTTTTAAAAACAAACAATGAGTTAAATAAATTTGGCTTTAACGAGGAAAGCTTATTTTCCTTTGCTCAATTCTCATTTACAGTATATTATATATTTCTGGTTATTTTCCCCTATGTTTAAAATTTATGATTTGTTTTCCCCGTTCGTATTTGTAGGATGGTAAGACGGCCTCAAGAAGTGGTAGTGTGCAGTCACAGCACTCTCCTGCCAGACACAGGTAACACTATGAACATGTTTTATTTTTATTTAAAAAATAGATTTATGTACGTGTATGCCTATTTCTTCTGTTGATGTGCTTCTGTCCGGCTTATTGTCCATTGCGTGTGTCCTTCAGCAAGACAATTTATCCACTATTGCTGCTCTCTACCCAGGTGTATATACATTGGGAGTATGCAACAAAGTATAAACGGCAATTCCAAGCAAATATGGAAAAAAATGTCAGTGTTACCACAAATGAGTCCATTTGGCATTATGTTCTCATTATTTTAAGACTGAAATGCTTTTGCAGTAGCCATATTATGTACATTAATTGCAGGATTCAAACATAATTTTTGGAAACGCAGTCACTCTTTGCTCGGAATTGCCCTACACTATCTGTTTGTGTTTGGAAATATCACAATATATTTTATTTTCCTTCCATTTCAGCGCCGCTGGTTCAAGGCATCCGAGCGCTACAGCAGCAAGGCCTGTAAGTGCTTCAGAAGCAAGACCTCTTAGTGCTGCTCTCAATGGTCGAGTAAGTAGCGCATTTGTCAGTGTTTAGGATAGGATGGTATTTATTTGCAATATAGCAAGTAGTGTGTGTGTGTCGGGAACAGCTGTCATCCTTCTTACTCTCCCATTGTCATCATCGTCATCGTCGTCGTCATCATCATCATCATCAATTCATTATCATCATCATCATCATCAACATCATCATCATCATCATCATCATCATCACCACCATCACCATCAACATCATCATCATCAACATCAACATCATCATCATCATCATCATCATCATCATCATCATCATCATCATCATCATCATCATCATCATCATCATCATCATCATCATCATCATCATCATCATCATCATCATCATCATCATCATCATCATCATCAATTCATTATCATTGTCATCGTAATTGCCATTGATGCTGCATCATCATCATTGTTCCTACTACCATCACCAATGTGTCGTTTAAATAGTACGCTCAGCTTTCACCTTCAGCTACATTCATAACCATTCCCTGTTCGTACGTCACTCTGTTCTTGCAATAAATTGTATTTGATCAATGTCTGTGTTATGATGGTACGTTGTATTTGACTATTCCTTTCTCCACAGATGTCCCGACCCCCTACCAGTAGTGGCAGCCGAGCAGGATCAGCCGTGTCCAATAGGGGAGCTTCGGCTAACGGTGCAGGTATGTGATTGGCCTAATTTTAGTTGTTAAATATGTAAACATACTAATCCATATGCCCCCACCAAGGAAATGGTCAGAGGCATTGTGCCTAAACCTAAATCTAATTGATGATGGTTTGATTTTGGTATAACACATACATTTTCTCCATGGACCTGATGCTGACTGGGTGAAGCAAATTAAAATTGATTTAAATCAACGGGAATTATTTTGTCAAAAGGGTGAAATTTTTATAGTAATTGGTGTTTTACCCATCTAGAATAGTTCAAAACGATATGTAGCTGAATACAGGTGTACTTCATTTGAATATAATGTTTCTTCTTTCTTTTTGTCTTCTTGTAGGAGGTGATCCACCTCAGCAAGATCTTGTAAGTATACTGTACAACCACTGCTTCAGGCCCGTTCACATATCACCGGATAGCGTAAACATCCGGATGCCTGACGAATATGAAATTTGCAAAATCAAAATACCCGTTGGTGGAAGTCGTCTCAATTACTTCATGCACAAAAACATTCTGCCGGGTAGACAACGTACATCGCCTGACAAGAAACGGACAAGAAACGTATATGAACAGAGATGAATGGATTGAAAATATTACTCTCCGTCGGGTATCCATTTACGATTTCCAGTGATATGTGACCGGGCCGTTAAGTAGTTTTGTTTACAATGTACGTACATGCAGATTCATCTGAACTGTGGAATATTTTTTTTGCAAAGGAGGCAGAAAGGAAATAGGGGGGGGGGGGGGGTGGGGGGTAGCTTGATATTGAATAAGAAATTTGCCTTTGGGATTGGGCATTGAAAGGCCGTTCAGCTTATATTGATTCTGTCACTTTACTGATGTGTGCAATTTTCAAAATTTGGCTTGTAATGTGTTAAACTTCATTATGTTTTGTTTGTAACTTTTGATCAGATTGAAAAAATAAATTAATACATTTTGAAATCTGAATTATTTTTTATGAACGTATTGAATGTTATCTGTATGTGTTTTTAACGAATATATCTTTTTTTACACTATATGTCACAATATTCACTCTCTAAAAGTTGTAATGTATTATTATAATGTTGTCCAGTTTTAAGAGTCAGTAAAGATCCTTAGTAGCTTTCGATCAAAGCATAATCTTAGTCAGGGCCGAACTGACCTTTGCAATATACTGTATATCCCTGTATCATAAGAAGTGTTTCTTTTCTCCTCCCTCCAGAATTCTTCCCCTGGGCCTGATGAGGACCATGTTCAGGCTGAGTTGCCCCAGGGCTCTCCCATCAGAAGCGCTGGTAGTGCCAGGTGAGCAGCACAGCAGTATATACCTTGAGACCAAACTCATTTGCATATAGATCTCTACCATAGTGGTTCTTTTATGCCTGGAGGGTGTTTCACAAAGATCCTAAGTTGAACTTATCGCTAAGTTGGACTTAAACATTATGGAAAGCCATTTGTATCCTTGGAAAAAAATATATTCAAAAGCAAAAATGCAAGTATTTTAGACTTTTCATAAATTTTATATCAAGAACATGAAATCCCCTTGATAATAGAAAATATCAATGATTCGAATCAACATTTTATGCCTTGTAAAGGAAATTTTATAAAATTGTTTCAAAGAAACTAATGGCTTTCCATAGTTTCTAAGTCCAACTTCAGAGTAAAGTTCAATTTAGGATCTCTGTGAAACACCCCCCAGGTTGAGTTCTAGCTCGTACCATAGGTCTATGCTCTTACTAATAGAAGAATGAAACCAGCTTTGGTTTTCACATCTTCTCTTTTTCTATCATCAATCCTTTGTCGGTTTTTGCAAATGCATGTTAACATAGTTAGTAATCCCTGTTTGCTTTATATACCTAGGTCATATGACATTCATTTAACCCCTTGACTACAGGAACCAGGTGGGCTGTGTCAAAAGTCTATGGGGAACCAGGTGGGCCCTCTATTATTACTCTATGGGGATATCATAATGTATTAGGGAACAATTTAGTGAATAAAGTGCCAATTAAAGATACATTTCTTTGTCTTATCTTGTATGTTCAAAAACTAAATAAAATATCTATCTATCTATCTATCTATCTATTTATCTAGGGTTGGTGGTGAATATACTACGGCGTTCGGCAGCCGACCCAAAATACCCCGCACCCCCGAGAGTGGGAAGAGACCGGTCAGTCGTGGTATGACCCCGCCCCCTCCTGTCAGGTCATCAGGATCACCTCCTCCGAGCAGACCCACCACTGGGGGCAGCAGACAGAGTAAGTGCTTTAATTAAGTGTATTTATTTTATTCTTGTTGATTTATTTGTTTTGTTGTTGTTTTTTCGCATCCAAAGACCTGTGTGTGTGTGTGTGTGTATGTGTGAGATGTAACTTAAAGGCTCAGAAGTCATAAAAAGTTGTGGGTAGTTTTACTATTGATGTGTGTATAATTATGATGATCATGTACACATCATTAGTAAAAACTTTTTAGAACATCTTCATTACAGTTTATGTATAAAAAAAGAAAACAGAAAGACCTAATGTCAAATCTTCCATGCATGCATGCTTGTGAAATGGCAGTTTTCAATGTAGTTTTCTAGACTATTGATCACACTTGCATTAGTGAATTGCTTGTTTCTGAAAATCAGATGAACATCTCTCATATATATTTATCTCTGATTTAACTATTCACCACTCTCTCATGTCCTTACCTTTACAAAGCGTGATGTTCATTTTTTCTTGTATTATTTCTGATTTAGACATTTCTGTAGTGTAGAATTTATTTTGTTATAGCCTGCTTTACCAGTAACTCCTGTTAGTTCATAGATGTTCATATATATGCATCTTCGGTTTTCTGTTTTATTTCTCAACAAAATTCTTAATGTCATCTGTAATCAATTAATTGCATATTTTCTTTTCTATTCAATATTGTTTACATATTTTAAAGGTGCATTTGTCTTTGTATTTATGTACTGCATGCTTAGTTTTCTATCTTAAAATCGTTCCTTTAGAGAAGCGTAAGCCAGCAGCGCAGACTCTCCCCCCTGTGGAGAATGTGGAGTTGTCCGACCAGGCTATTCCGATGAGAAGCCATCCTCCCTCTAGAGGAGATAGCAGTCGTAAGAGAGTGTGACACACTAACATGCACTTTCTTTATCAAATGAAAAAAGGCTTTTGGGTGCACACTAACAGGGAATATGCAGAGCAAGCAGTTAAAATTAGATGACAGAAAGCTGTTTGAATGTTTAAGCTTTTTGCTAAAGCTTTAATAATGCTTTTCAAATTATAAAGTCTGTCAATTGAAACATACATGTATCTAATTTGTGTAAAAACAGTTTGTTGAAAAGACCTACATCATTTAATTCATCAACAAAATTATGAGAATAATGAAAAAAGTTTTCTTTTGTTTAGTATACGTGTAAGTGTTACGATGATTCTCTATTTGTTGGATAATATCATTATTGAATTGTATGAGTTGTTTGCCGGAAATATATTCAATGTATATACATTATACTTATATACAGCTTATTATACTTATATACAGCTTATTATACTTATATACAGCTTCAACCACTGGGTTATTAAGGTGTAATAACAAAAATGCTTTATAATAAATCTTTGTAAAATATTGTTTATTTCCAAAATCACCCATCATATCCTGTCATATTAATGTGCATAGAAGCTATTATCCTGTTTAAACATGTCATCAAACCCTGAAACTTTGGCCTGAATTCTCATCAATTGCACATCATTTAGTCCAGAATTTAAAGTGATCAGTGATGATTGGCCGGACCACGCCAAGAGCCTAGTTCAAATAAGTGATTTATTTCTATGGTTTCTTTTCATCCTTAAGTTAGATTATCTGCAGTTTCTGCCAATCTAATTCAATTTTGTTTAATATGCAATCATCAACACATGAAAATTCAACTTTACAATGTACAATGTATCTATATCCGGGTTCAGGTAAAGAGAAGTTTACTACTTTTCCCCTCTAGATGGCGGTCTTACCCCCTTAGTTCTGTGACCCTATAGTATATACATCAGTGATGATGGTGGCACAAAAACAATTTGTTTTTTTGCCCCCATTATTATCCCTTTTCACTCTAGTCCAGTAGACGGTTCTATATGTCGTGTATTAGACCTGGAGACATTCATAAGTCCAATGTTTTTTTTTGCTATTCATGTTCTAAATGGTTTATAGAGAAAATTCAGCTTTGTTGCCACCTCGGCAACATTGAGCAATTTTTTTTATAAGCATTATAAAGATATTGAGCTAATTTGCATATTTCTGAAATAAGGTCAGAGGTCATTTGCTATCTAGAAATAGTGCAAACATAATGAAAACTATTATTTAAAGGTGTTTTGGGGTAAAGAATCCATTTCCAATGCTTATTTGTGTGTGCCATATGGGGAACACCCTGAAATCCAATATGGCTGCCCCTAATTTGCATATTTATGAATATGATTGGTTGTTGGTGGCTGGGGCCATTAATAAACAAAAAGTACAGGATATTATTTTTCAATCATGTTCTACATATTTTCTAAAGATATTTCAGCTTTGTTGCCACCTTGGCAACAATCAGCAATGCATATAATAAGCATAATTAGGGTTTTCACCTAATTTGCATATTCCCATAAATCAAGTAAAATTGTATATATTGTGACCCCGAAAACTAAAAATTACGAGTAATACCACTTTTCCAAGGTTTTGGGGGCAACAAATCCATTTATGATACTTAATTCGACATGTCTCCATGGCAACCCATATAAATCCAAGATGGCCGATCCCAAAATTAGTCGAACTAGGATACATTTATTCCTTCTTTTGGTTATAAAAGCTCGGGATGATCTCTTTTTTTTAGTTCAATCATTGGAATAAGCAATTAGAATACTGGACTCACAATTCAGTTTGGTCTTAACAGTAAAAAATAATACATTTATGAAATAAATGCGATCAAACAGACTAATATAACATTCTCTCCTTACAAAAGCCAAAGGCGGCCATCTTGGATTTATGTGGGTTGCCATGGTTTTATGTTGAATGAACATTTCTAGGCCCTAGAGATGACTACTGGACTACTCAGTCTACAGTCATCCACACAAGTAATTTCAGATGATTTATTGCACACTTTATATATATATTGCTCCAGGTTTATTGTTTGATTGATTTTTTCCACATTTTTTTACAAATTTTCAACCAAAGAGGTAGCAATAAATCATGATCCTAATTTCTTACAAATGATGCAGTAAATAATCTTATTCAGTGTATATGGGTAGGTTATGAGAAGTTTACTTCTTTTCCTCTCTAGATGGCGGTCTTTCCCCCCTTAGTTCTGTGACCCTGTACATCAGTGAAGATGGCCGCACGTCGCCAACCGATGGATCTGGATCTCGACTAGCATCCGTCAAAAGTATGCGTATGCCTATGAATTTCTTGAGTTGCAATCGGTCTGACAGGTGCAGCTGATTGTGCTTTGTTAAAACAGAAATTACTTTTCTCCTTTTTTAATACAACATTTAGGCGCGACAGGCTTAGCATTATTGTGCTTAAATGTTTAAACAAACTTGTCTCCTACTTACAAAATTTAGGCATTATGTTATTTTGAAAATATATTCTGATAGTATTAATATTGATTGCTATGCTAAAATGTTTACTTTCGTTATTTATTAGGTATAACCTGGTATCACTAATGACCTAGATGTATGTGTAGGATTGTGATTAAGTTTCTTTCATTTTAGTTTGCTCGCTTTTGACAAAAGATAAATCGTTCAGCTGAAAAGTTGCTGGAAGAAACCAGTTTTCTCTATCGAAATCTCAACACACAAGTTTTTATTATATCAAACCTAAGATTTGGCTACTAGATTAAATAGCATTCTTTTTGTTTATATATTTCACCTGAAAATCTGAGATTAGATGATCATGTTGTTCACAATGATAATAGAGCAGGTAATAATTTATATCTTTATGATAAATACATAATTTTAACCTCAAATGATTATTCAGAATAAGTTGTTAGTTGGCTCTTCACCTGATACATTGGAACAGACTCTTTGATTTGCATTCTAATTTTGACTGAAATGTATTTCCCTTAGGTTATCGTTCAGTAGTAACTCCCGGAGACACCCAACTTCAGCGTGCGAGTAAGAGTTTGTGGCGCACACACACATGCACTGATTGAGGCACACCTTTATTCTAATACATGTATTTCTTGATTTTAATCTTAGAGTGATCAATCAACTACAGCGTTCGAGTGAAAGTTTGACAGAGGCAGACTTGCACAGATTGAAGCACATCTTTAATCCTAACATTTCTTGATTATAATCTTAGAGTGATCCTTCAGCGTGCGAGTAAGAGTTTGTGACACACATCATGCACCAATTGAAGCACACCTTTAATCCTAACATTTCTTGTTTTTAATCTTTATATTGCGCTCAGAATTAAACATTCATCATTAAACCAGTTGGAGATGACTTAATTTTGATGTATTATATCCCAGCCGGAGTGTCTGTAACAGCAATGAAAACAATCTTGTTTCGCATTTTTATTTGAATTAGCTAGGAAATCAATTTGTCCATACTCTAATAACCTGAAAATAAGCTGGTACACATGTCGAATTAACACTTGCTAGAGTACTTGCGCAATTCTTTTTATGAATGTATATCAATTAAGGACCAGAGCTATTGATCCTGGCAGTCTTCATCAGAGGCTAAATAACCTTTCATGAATGTCTTTAAAAAAATAAGCCGCACAGAAAATTCATCAACAAAAAGAAGACTAATCGTTCCAAATAATAGTAAGAACAATGAACAAGAAATGATTATGATGGGGATTTGTCAACCAAAGTGTAGTATGCACATTTCTATTTCCATTGTAGATCGCTAATAGGTGAAATACCTACTGGCTACTATTACTAACATAAGAATAAACAATATACAATGTATATTGCATTGTTGGCATAGATCTGCAGAAATGTGTTGTGTTTCGGATGAAGGCGGGATGAATGAATAGATTATCATTCCCCCCCCCCCCCCCCCAGACAAAATAAACACAGATCTTTGCCAGTGCATCACATTATTTAACAGAAATTGGAGAAAAATTCACACAATGCTTCGTGCACAATTACTAACTTTGTGAGAGTGGTTTGTTTACTGGGAATTAATGAGTGAATTGATCACAGCAGTCTTGCAACGTGTAACAAGTATTTTTTAGATGAATAATTTTGACTATTAAATGTTTTTTTTTGCAGTCTGCTTGCTAACATTAAAACTGCTTGTATAATTAAAGGGATCTATTAACTTTGTTGACATGTGCAAAAAGTGATGAGTGGTTGATACAAAATATATTGTTGTTATCTGATATGTCCACTGGGTGTTGTGTGCAAATTTCAAGTTAAATGGACATTAAATGGCCGAGTAATGAGCAAAAATGCAAAGTGATATTCATTAACTCATGGCACTCACTTTGTACATGGTTTTTGCGGTCCAGTGGATAATTTAACATCTAAACACTTCAATCGTGAATATCTTTTTAACGAAAGGGAAATTGAAAAACCGAAACCTGTCCAATGCTTTTGTTGTTAATACGAATACAACAAGGTATGAGGGAACCGCTCGAATTCCAATTGGATTTTGAGGATTTGGACAATCTTACTAAGTCCCTTTAAAGTGTTAAATATTTTTCTTTTTTGTTATGAATGTTACATAATTAAGATCTGTCACTATTACTATCAAAATGCAATCATTCAAACCCAGCCCAATTTATGACATTTCCCTCAATATGTGACATTATGTTCATCAGAGCTGTTGTCATGTTAAAAGTATCGATCAGTTTGTTACATCATTACATTTGTATAATTGTTTGTATAAAATGCAACTATTCTAACCTATCCCGATTTATACATTTCCCCCAAATGTTTGTTTCATCAGTGTTGTCATGTCCATTGTGTACTTTAAGTAACAGATATTAAATTCTCAACTTTCAACTTGTGTGGCTAATTATTTAATGCCATTTATGGTACATAATAACTTCCAATATTTCCAATATTTTAATGTTAAATTTGACTTTTTGTCTTATCAAAATGACATCCACATCACAAATCCATGTGAAATTTTTGGTGATGCAAAGACAATTTGTGTATAATTTTTCATATTATAAAGTAGTAATTTACTAAAATAGAAACAAAAATAACAATATAATGATACAGGTCAGCTTGCTTTTAAGTAGCGTTGAGTGTCAACAATTCGGGTCTTAGAAAAGGCAACATATTTTTTCTCAATTATGATAATAATGATGATAAACAGTACTTCTATAGCGCATAGCACACACAGGTAAGGGTCTCTATGCGCGTATAAAGAAAGGAAACATAAGAGGGGGATAGGTTAGATTAAATAACAGAGAGGAAGAATGAAGGTTGACACAAGTGACAATGTGGAAAAAATGATTATTTAAAAAATAAGTACATTTTTAAATTGATCCTAAACGTTTATGCCATTTCTTTCCTCATTGCTCAAGCATCAGGCGGCAAATCCCAGCTTAGTTTACCAGGCTCGGATGTAGCTCATTCAGGGAAGGTGTCACCAGTGTATAGTAGACCTCAAAGTAAGATAGACTTGCAGTGAGCCAGCACCAAAGAAATTATTACATGTACATTTGAAGTTTGTCTTCAAACAAATTGCAGTGATCACATACAATAAGTTAGAAATATATCAGGCTTAAATGTAGCTGTTTTGAGGAAGATGTCTCCAGTGCAGAGTACACCTCAAAATAGATAGACTTGCAGTGAGCTTATTAAACACACCTGCTTGCATAATATTAAAGGGATCTAGTAACTTTGTTGACATGTGCAAAAAGTGATGAAGGGTTGATGCGATGTATATTGTTGTTATCTCATATGTCCACAGGGTATTGTGTGAAAATTTCAAGTCAAATGGACATTGCATGGCCAAGTAATGAGCGAAAATGCAACTTTGATATTCACTTACTCACTGCACTCACTTTGTACACGGTAAGAAAAACTCTGGGGCAGTTTTTCTTATCTGAATACTTCAATCGTACATATCTTTGTAACGAAAGGGAAATTTGAAAAACCGAAACCGGTCCCATAATTTTTATTGTTAATACGAATACAACAAGGTATGATGGAACCGCTAGAATTAAAATTTTATTTTGAGGATTTGGACAATGTTACTAAGTCCCTTTAAACCAATTGCAATATTCATGCACAGTATTCTGGCATATAGTTCTTCTGAACAAACCGAAAAGTAGCCATTACTTGCCAGTACTTAGGCCATACAAAATAAATTGTTGTATTGGCGTAACCTGCCCGACCCTAAAAATACCGCAGACCCTAAAGGTTTTTCCAATTTTTATTTTTTATTTATTTTGTTTTTATTTTTGTTTTTTGCGATTGCGATATGTGTGTGTTAAATGTGTGTGTGTGTATTTGCGCGAATCCTGCCCCCCCCCCTCCCCAAAAAAAAACAAACAAACAAACCTACCTACCTACCCTCATTTTTGGTTGCCCGTTACTCCAATCCAACAAAAACAATTTTTGGCCTTCCAGTAAACTTCAAAGTGAAATGAAAACGCAGTGATTGAGCCACCACAAAATAAATGATTACTATTGCAGTTTTTATGACCACTATCATCTGTTTTCATTAACTGACCACCGACTGGAGGCTGCTATGATTTCCAACAATTCCACATGCCATGTCATCTGAGCGTGCACTTACAAAAACAGGCTTTGTAACCTCTGTCGTTGAGTCTGATGCTATGTCAGTCTTAAAAGTACACTAAAATACCAGCGTTTGGCTCTTTGGCTTCCCTTTTCTCTCCTTTCAGTTTCTTCATTGTGCACCACAGAAACCAGTTTAGAGTGCAGTGAGATGGTCCAGTGTGAAATACATGTTTTTTTCAGGCATATATGTAGGTTTTAACTTTTTCCTCGTAAAGTTGTCCTTTGTGGTACAGTCCCAGGTAGCAAACAAACGTTGGTCCATCGTTGGACCAACGTTGTCCAATTTTTTTGGCAACGTTGGTCCAACGTTGTCCGGCAACGTTGGACCAACGTTGCTTGCGTACGCCCAACCAACGCTGCTCCAACGTTGGCGAAAACAAAATACCAACCTTGGATCAACGTTGGTCCAATAAGTCTGTCCAACGTCCAACGAGTTGGCAAATTTCCAACGTTGGACCAACGTTGGCATCCAACCTGATTCTAACATTTAGATTGTGATATTTGTATGCGGATGTCCAACATTGATCCAACGTTAATCCAACGTTGGACCAACGTTGGTATCCAACTAGATTTCAACTTCCTAGCAGTTGCGAAAATCCAACATTAATCCAACGTTGGACCAACGTTGGTATCCAACCAGATTTCAACTTCCAAGGAGTTGCGAGAATCCAACGTTAATCCAACGTTGGACCAACGTTGGTATCCAACCAGATTTCAACTTCCAAGGAGTTGCGAGAATCCAACGTTAATCCAACGTTGGTCCAACGTTGGTATCCAACTTCCAACGAGTTTCGAGATTCCAACGTTGGTCCAACGTTGGCTTGCTACCTGGGGTGGAACCTCTTTATGATGAGCTCTGTTATAATGAGGTACCTTATAGAGCGAAGTCTTTTCACAGGTCCAAGTTCTATGTATTACAGTATTCAATTAGTTTTAAGCCCTGATATAACAAGGTAAATTTGATGGTCCTAAGCTGCTCATTTTAATGAGGTTCCACTGTATTCTCCCTCATATTTCCACAGTGGAAACCAAAATAGTAAGCAGGATTTACAGTGAACCAGTACAGACTTAAACATCTCTATGGAACGTCTGATTTTTATATTTCAGTATTCACTTTCTTTCCTTAAAGTTGCTTTACATGTATATCCAGCGCAAGGCAAGGCATTTTAGTCAAGGCATTGTACGCAAGGCATTTTAGTCTTCGGACTACAGTCTTGTTAATTTTGTTCAATAAATACCGATATATCTATCTATCTATCTATCTATCCTGCATTCTTCTTACCACATATTTCTTACAATTTTCTCTCCTCTATGTATAATGATAACTTTTCTCTCTACTGTTTTATGATTAAGGTTCTTCTATTTTTTACAACTGATTTATGATATGCGATATATACCCTGATCCTAAACTTGTATGTATGCATTATAGGTATACCTTAAAATTGTTCACTTTGTCCATACTATTTTCTGCTTTTTCATAGTCTTTCACTAATCATTATACCTTTTCTCATTTTGTAAGATTCTTCAAACGCTTACCAACCAAACATAATAATGCACCTTTTTCTGAATGATGTTATTAACGACTTGATCTTACTAGATGTGCTATTAACAATATTTATAAGTCTTTTTATCAATAGGGACTCTGTTGAGTGTTGACGGTTGAACCTGGAATAACATGGTTGCACTCATACTGTTGGCAGTCTACAGATTAATTTGATACATTAATTTCTTTACAGAGTTAAATGTGGTGGATGTGGTGGGCCATGTTAAAAATGTTGTGGTGTATTTTGATATCATATTTATTATTGTTAACCATGTAACGTGGCAGTACCAAAGTCTTGGTTACTTGACATGTTTGTTACATAAATTTACTTGCAGTTTTTAAGATTTCTTTGAACATAACGTATGTGCAGGCTGGTTTGTGAAACTTTGTGTGTACACTGTGGGGGTACCCATTGGAGACTAATGTATGTCATTTCTGTATTTAATACATAATCTTCTTAGAACCCTGCCCGAGTAATTTCAGAACCAATTAAAATAATGATTTTTGCTAGCTATATATCAAAATGCTACGGATTCTCACCAAAATTTTCTTCTTTTAATTGCTGCCCTAAAAACACAACCTTTGGAATAGATTGTGAGATAAGACAAATCTTGGTTGAATTGGTATTGATGGAAACTTACAACAATATTGTAACGGATAAAGGACATTTGTATAATTCCATTTGAGGAGCCCATTGGGACTATGCTACCTGGGAGTATTTCACACAGATTTTAAATTGCACTTAAGTTTAAATTCTAAGGTAGACTCTAAATGATGGTAGGCAATTTCTAGCTTTGGAATTAAACACATTCAAAAGTAAAAAAGCACATTGATTTTGACATATCAAGAACATGAAACCTCCTTGATGATGATAGAAAATACTGATGATATATTTAACAAGATTCTAAATGTTAAAATTGAAAATCTTTGTGAAACACAACCCCCAGCTATCTTCCCCCTTTGTTATAAAATTGTTATCAAGAACATAAAATCGTCTTGATGATAGACGAAAAATGATGCTTTTTAACAAGATTTTAAAGGTTAAAATTTAACATCTTTGTGGAACAACCCACCCCCCTCCTCCAGTCACTGATTAGTCTACCCTTTTGTTCAAAATTGAACTGAATTAAAACAGGCATATTATAATATTTTATATATTTCTTTTCTTCATTTTAGGTGCAGCATCTAGAAGACAAGGCAGTGCGGGGTCATCAGGAAGAGCCAAATAGAGGGACAGGAGGAAAACTGTCTGCTGCCACCTTGTGGTAAGGATAATGAAGGCAGCGCCAGAGTCTAGTTGTTCACACTGTAAAAAGGAGATTCAACATAGTAACCCTTTGAATTCTGGAACCTGGGGAGTTGTACAAAGATTTTACTTTAATTCTAAGTTAGACATTTAGACTGGAGACTGATAGAGTGCAAGTACTCAATTATCACTGTCAATATATTTGAATGAATTTAAAATGAAATAAATTAAACTAACTGAAATGAAATCTTGAATTATTCCACTAAGGTTGATTTGTAGATATATCACAAATGGTCATAAGTGAGTTAATATTTTCATAATCTGTCCTAGCAGTTTTGTATGATTTGATCTTTATTTATGGTGCATTGGTGTATATCTTTAAGTTGTTCAGCTCAATGTGTGACACTTTAACTTTGGAGTTAAACTATTTCAAACTTCATAGGTAGTTATGAACAATGATTTAATTCTTAATTGTATAACAATAACAACAGCCCTAAACAGATCTCAACTGCTTAATTCATTAACAATGAAACGATCTTGAAGTGTTTTGATTTCCTTTTCATGAGATTTAGTTAAACTCTGCTTTGTTTTGTTTTTTAATTCTTCCCCAAGTTATTTTGAGTAAGAATAATTTTGTTTTTGTATTACAGATTTGTAAAATGTCGTTTTCATTGTTTTGTATTTTGGCATGTTTAATAGGTTAATAGG